>JAAGKR010004898.1:0-56070 GCA_011419295.1 Clarias macrocephalus | reverse complement strand
ATTGGCTGAAGACATTAAGCTCAGAACTGTGAAGAGACTCATTATAAGTGATAAGTGTATCAGGGGATTCTATATAGAGAGAAATAAAGGTAGTTTTTCATTCTCATACCTGTTCTTTTATTGAAAGTCGCGGTTTGACTTGAACGGGCCCCCTTTTTTTTGGTCCACAGAACAACCACCTTGTTTAAATCCTAGCAGATCAACAGTTTTTAAATATTCAAACCAGACCATCTGGCACCAGCACCATGCGACAGGTGAGGTCACAGAGATCACACTTTTGCCACATTCTTACAGTACGTTTGATATGAACACGAAACTGAAGCTCTTATCCTGTATCTGCATCATTTTGTGCATTGTGCTTCTGCCTTTTGAATGATTGGATAGGTGCATAAATTAACATTATGTTCCCCCAAAAAGATAGATTTCATGTTTGTACTAATTTAGGCTGTTTTTATGCAAACCTAAGACTAAACAAATTTCTCGTGGCGTGTATTTGTTATTCCAAAAACAGAAGGCCCTTAACCTGACAGCTCGGCGTTTGATATTTATAGTAGAAATTAACTCCTTTTTCTTTTTTTTTTTGTTTTGGTATTTTACACCGAGGCTGTGTTGCCTTGAGTTCTGGGACATTCTGTCTCGGTGTCAATTACTCAGACCTGTGTACCTCACTGCATGTGTGTCACTAGACTCTAATTAGACAGAGAGTCTGCTCAGGTGTAAACATCGCCCAAAGTGACAGAGACGGAGTGAGCTGTCGTGCTGACTAACGTCCATAAACACTCTCCAGGGAGCAGTGTGAATAACTCCGTGCACGTTTGTGGATGTAAGTGAGAGGATGTGTGTGAGGATTCGTGCTGGCTGTCATCGGAGGATGACGGAGACGTCCTGTACACCGGGCTGTGTCTCAAAGGATGGGAGTGTATCATATGTGCAGTAGACTCTCTCGACACCGCAGTTCCTAAAATTTAAATCAGGGGTACATATTCAGTGTCTTTACTCTGTGTGCTTTTAACTTAAAAAAGGAAGACTTGTGATAGAAAAGTATGGAAATTCAGAGAGCATTTTTGTACATTTGTGATAATAGACATATAACAACACACTGCCTGGCAAAAGAAAGTCGCTGTTTCAAATGGTTCTGCATCAAGCAAAGAAATCAAACATGCAGATTGATGAAATTTTAGACTTAAATGGTTAAGGCTCTGGGTTACTGATCAGAAGGTTGGGGGTTCAATTCCCCAGCAGGGCCAACTTCAAGTGTTGAGGCCCTGAGCAAGACCATTAATCCTAACTGATCTTAACAGCGATATGTTGGAGAAAAACTATTTCTCTGTGCTTTAAGGTAAATGTGACAAATAATTGAATTTTAAAGGCAGAGAAAAAATGATGGGAATTAGGATAAGAATTGTCAAAAGCTTATTAAAACCTGGAAGGATAGTACTGAATTGTGGTTGGACGGACACACACACACATATCACTGGTCACGTAAACACTCATAACAATGCTATGTTTAATAAATAAGTAATATTCATACATATTGTGATGAGAACTCATATGATTGTGATTAAACAATAAGAAAGTCACTTGTTAGTGAGACTAGTCGAGTCAAAACGGCTTTACTTTGCTAGGGATCATAATGATTGGACTGTGGAGCTATTGAAAAAGGTCATCTGGTCTTATAGGTCCGGATTGACCCCATTACCGAGTGATGTGTGCGTCAGGGTCAGAGGTGATGTGCATGAAGCGATGCACATCATCCATAGTGTCCACTGTACAAGCCTCTGGAGGCAGTGTTATGATCTGGAGTTGATTCAGCTGCTCAGGTCTAGACTCTAGACTCATGTTATGTAGCAACAAAAATGAAGAAGAAATTTAAAAAAAAAAGTACAACGCATGGCAGGAAGAGTAAAATGAAAAAAGCGCGAGAGAGAAAAAAAGAATTTCATAACAGATGAGAGTTTATTCAGCTCACTGCAGCGTTTGACCTCAAGTTACCTCGAACATACTTGTTTTGACCACACTCTTACATTAAGATACACAATTTAAAGATCCCAAATTCCTCTGCCGTGAGGTTTTGTAGATATTATATTTGCTCACATGAAAGAAGGAAACATATTTTACTGTTGTACAAAAAAAAGAAAAAGCTTTCGTGTGTGTGTGCACAGATATTTCTTTGTGACTATTTGTTTACCACTCTTGCGATTACCCCATTTTTTACGCTCCTCTTCAGAATGCTCAGCTAACAGCCGCTGATGGAAGCATGCGACGTCTTTGCATTTCGTCTTGCCGACTGTCTTAAAATTCATAAAACATTAAGATGGAAATGCATCTTCTGCTCGCTGTCTCTTCTTGACTCCTTTGCAGGAATGAGGTTCAAATAACATTTCCATGGAGATGAATCTGTCAGTAGCAGCATTATAACTCACGGTGAGTGTGTGTTCTGGGTGGCTGTAGGTCTCGGATGGATGTGTCAGCAGACGAGTGGAGTGAGGGATCCCTCTGTCTTATAGCTTCGGGAGGAGCCCACTGTAAATCAAGGTGTCTGCCGCTAACATTAAGAGATATTAATGAGTGTGTGGCTTACTGCTAATACAGAGGCTGAGACAGACACTGAGTGATGACTCGCTTATATCACTTATCTTTTGATGCCCAAACCACATAAAGTCATAAATATCTGTCTTGCGCTCGCTCTCTCTCTCTCTCTCTCTCTCTCTGTCTCTAGAAAAAAAGATTTTCTATAGGACAAATATTTGAGCAATCTGAGCGAAGCTGTATTGGGTTAAAGCTTTTTTGATTACAGAGCATTTAACCCTCATGTTCTTTTCACTATCTTTGAATCCCTTTATTCCAGCCGCTATTGTAACAAATATTAAATCTATAGGTAATGACAATTTAGTTACAGGAAGCAGGGCCCACTATTATCAGCCCAAAGTGGATTACTTTCGTAAGCACAAAACCAAGCAGTCTGAAGTGTTGTTCCGCTTATACCACAGTCATTTCCCAAGAACTACAATGTTTCATTCTTAAGAGTGAGTCAGAAATGATCTTCACTCCAACTATATTAAGATCCTCGCTATATTCCTGATCTCGCTCCATCGAGCGTTGACCAGTTCCTTCTCCTGAATGCAGCCCTACGTGGACAAAGATTCACTTCTGTGGAAGTTTTTTCCCTTTTGCCCCTGCCACCAGGACGTTGGCTGCGGTTCCTTTGGGTGCTGTGTGTTATGGGATGTGGCCGCCATGGAGTGGATTGTTCATCCAGCACACCCCACCCAAGGCTGCTTGTTCAGTTTGGAGGGTGGCTCGGCGGCCTGTGGTTCTGTGCACAGCAGTCTGCGGTGTGCCGGCTGTTCTGGTGCCTTATTTACAGTATTGAATTTTTTTCAGCAGTTTGTGCTGCATTGGCTTTTCTGTAGGATCGAACCAGGTGGTCCGGCCTTTGTTCCCTGCTGGCGTGGCTGCAGCCTGTGGTGCCCGTGATCAGTTGGTATATACAGTAGTTGACAGTAGTTGCTTAAATAAGCAAGTCATTTCACTCTTCTTTTAAAAAAAAAAAATCTGTTTACTAGTCAGCTGTACATGTCCCTGAAGATGAGCTGTTACCATAGAATCAATAACATATTACAACAAGTGAATTAATATTAACCTATTGTTCATCTAAAACTGCTGTCTGAGCCATGCAATTATACTGAAATAATGCACACCTCCTGACTAATTAGATTCAAGCATTTAATGACACAATGTTCTAAAAATATAATGGGAAAATTTTCTCAAATTTCTTATCAATATATGTAATTATATGTAATGTGCTGCAGTGTGTTTTCTTTAGCTACAGAAGCTCCCTATTTCACACCCCGTCCTAAATTAGACATTAACACACACTTGAGATTCGTTGAAATAACACTGACATTGGCTAATGCTTGAAATTTATGCAGAGCAAGATGCGTTGGAATAAATTACTGTGATTCGTCCATGATGATCAACACTGGCAACATGCGTCGCAAACCACCGCCTGAAGTTTCATGCTACGTCTCACAACAGACAGGACTGACTGCATGAATGTTGTTGTGTCTGTATGTTATTCAGAATTTCCTTCTTCTTTATGCAAAAAAATAATCAGCTTAACAAATACACATTTTTATTTATTCATTTTTTTTATTTATTAATAATCAGCGGCTCAAAAGTACATAAGAACCATTTCTAAGAATTACAGTCTATTCTGAAGTAGCAAACAATTCTAATAATTGATTCACTCTCGCCTTTATTACATCTGTGTAGTACAGCAAAGCCTGAAACCCTGTCCCAAATAAACTGCCGCAATGTAAAATCATATGATTGAAAGGACAATTGTTACTGCACTACATCAAATAAGAAAGAAAGTATAATTTACTACAATACAGCTCTCTAGTTAGAGACAGCAACAACACTATTGTTGCAGCAAGAGTATTGTACGTTGAAATAATAGTAAAACAAACTGATTTTTGATTTTTTTCAGAATAGCACTGAAAGCCACTACAACGATGATGCTTTTCTTCTTGGTTATACAGGTTCAACAGCACCAGGCTGTAAAATACTGATTTCCAAAGACAATACTGTAATATATTAACTTTAAAATTTAACCATCAGAAGAGGAGCATATACAGTATATTGCCAAAAATATTCGCTCGCCTGCCTTTACATGCATATAAACTTGAGTAATATCCTATTCTTAATCCATAGGGTATAATAATAATAATAATAATAATAATAATAATAATAATAATAATAATGCATTTTTTAATATAGGCGCCTTCCAGATCAAACAGGATGAATTAAACAAAAAAACACAGATAAAGTGAAGTAGTAAGAAAATATTAAAACAAAATTAAATGAAGAGAGACAATGTCATAATCTAACACATTTAAAAAAATTCAGAAGGAGGTTTAAATGAAGCGTTGAGTGCAGCCTTACAACGTGTAGAATAAGCGTTTCTGAACAAATGGGTCTTAAGTTGAATTTTGAATTTGGTTGAGGATCGAAGTTACGGATGTTTTTCGTGGAGAGGATTCCAGAGACGAGGAGCAGTATGGCTAAAGGCTCTAGAGCCCATAGTGGTCAGGCTGGCAGGGGGTGTAACAAGGAGCCTTGATGAAGAAGAGCGTGGAGTGTGAGGGGGGGTGTTGAATTAAACGAGCTCTGATAAATAAGAGGGTTGAGATTATGAAGTGCTTTAAATGTGAGGAGGAGAATTTTAAACTCTGATATTTGATGGGGAGCCAGTGATGTTGTTGAAGGGTGGGGATAATGTGATGAATTAATATGATGTTGGCCCACCCTTTGCAGCTTCGAAATCCACTTCATGAGGCTCTCTATGCACTGCTCTTGAGCTAATCTAAAGGCCACATTAAGTTTGGAGTTCTGTAGCTATTGAGGAAATTGGCGTCCTCTGTACACTATCTCAGCATCTGCTGATCCGCCTTCCACTTCGTGGTTGAGTGGCTGTCGTCCCCAGCCACTTCCACTTTGTTATAATACCACTGACAGTTGACTGTGGACTATTCAGTAGCGAGAAATTTCACGACTGGACTAATTACACACACATGGTACCACGCTGGAATTCACTGAGCTCCTCAGAGCGACCTATTCATTCACAGGCATCATAACGTTTTTTTGTAGATGTGGTCTGCATGCCTAGGTGCTTGATTTTATTCACCTGTAACCAATGAAGTGATGCAAACACCTGAAATTGGATGGGTGACTGAGTAGGTTTGGCAATATAGTATATATGTGTATATATTTGTATGTACAGTATAGATATATAGTATATTGTTGTAAAATGTAAAAAATAAATCACTAAAAATATATAATAAATATAAATTTATATATAAATTATATATACAGTGCAACCTTGGATTACGAGCATAATTCTTTCTGGAGACGGGCTCGTATTCCAAAACACTCGTAAATCAAAGCAGATTCCCCCATAAGAAACACACAGTGCCTGCGAGAGAGTCAAGAGTGTGTGTGTGTGTGTGTGTGTGTGTGTGTGTGTGTGTGTGTGTGTGTGTGTGAGTGTGAGAGAGTGTGAGAGAGTGTGAGAGAGAAAAGGGGCATAGTGTCAAATTACGCGCGCGCACACAGCGACAGGCTGATACAGAGAAGGAGCAAATGGATCTCTCGGCTTCACACACACACACAGCGCCTGTGCGCATAAACGGTAACACTTATCTGTCAGGATTTATTTTTACTTTTTTTAAAAGGTAAAGTGCAGGTTAATTTGTTTTATTTTTACTTTATATAGTGTATTAATACTTTTTATGTATTTATTTTTAGGGTCTCTAAATGGTCTCTCAGTCTGGTTCAGTAGGAAGCACAATCATGGGAAAGACTGCTGACCTGACAGTTGTGCAGAAAACCGTCATTGACATCCTCCATAAGGAGGGAAAACCTCAAAATGTAATTGCAAAAGAAGTTGGATGTTCCCAAAGTGCTGTATCAAAGCACATTAATAGAAAGTTATGTAGAAGGGAAAAGTGTGGAAGAAAAAAGGTTCACAAGCAACAGGGATGTCAGGAAAAGGCCATTTAAAAGTGTTCGGGACTTTCACAAGGAGTGGACTGAGGCTGGAGTCAGTGCATCAAGAGCCACCACACACAGACGGATCCTGAACATGGATTTCAAATGTCATATTCCTCTTGTCAAGCTGCTCCTGAACAACAAACGTCGGAAGTGTCTTACCTGGGCTAAAGAAAAAAATAACTGGTCTGTTGCTCAGTGTTCCAAAGTCCTCTTTTCTGATGAGAGCAACTTCTGCATCTCATTTGGACACCAAGGACCCAGAGTCTGGAGGAAGAATGGAGAGACACACACTGCAAGATGCTTGAAGTCCAGTGTGAAGTTTCCACAGTCTGTGTTGATTTAGGGAGCCATGATATCTGCTGGTGTTGGTCCACTGTGCTTCATTAAGTCCGGGGTCAACAAGCACTTCATGCTTCCTTCCGAAGACGAGCTTTATTAGGATGCTGACTTCATTTTCCAGCAGGACTTGGCACCTGCCCACACTGCCAAAAGCACCAAAACCTGGTTCAATGACCATGAGATTACTGCACTTGATCGGCCAGCAAACTCGCCTGACCTGAACCCTATCGAGAATCTATGGGGCATTGCCAAGAGAAAGATGAGAGACATAAGACTGAACAATGCAGAAGAGCTGAAGGCCGCTATTGAAGCATCCTGGTCTTCCATAACACCTCAGCAGTGCCACAGCCTGATACTGTAGCTTCCATGCCACGCCGCATTGAGGCAGTAATTGCTGCAAAAGGGGCCCAAACCCAAAGTACTGAGTACATATGCATACTTGCACTTTTCAGAGGTCCGATATTGTTCTCTGCACAATCATTGTTTTATTGATTGCATGTAATATTCTAATTTTCTGAGATTGTGGATTTGGGTTTTCATGAGCTGTAAGCCATAATCATCTCAATTATGACAAATTACGACTTGAACTATCTTGCTTTGCAAGTCTATCTCGTATCTTAGTTTCACCTTTTAAGTTGCATTACTGAAATAAATGAACTTTTGCATATTTCACCTGTATATATAATGAAATAACACATATGGAATTAGGTAATTATGTAACAAGAAAGGCAACAACAGTTGTTTTTAAGACAGACAGAGGTCAGCCTCTCTGGAAGAGTTCTTGCATGAACAGTATTGTCAAATGCATTTGCAAAACCCATAAAGCACCATGATGAAACTGGTTCCCATGAAGACCAATCCAGGAAAGCAAGACCAAACCTTACCAGAGGCGAAGTTCATTTAGAGTTACCAGCCTCAGAAATCCCCAATTAACAAACAGCACCTCAGATTAGCACCGTTATGAAGGCTTTACAGAGCATACAGTCAGTAGCAGCTACATCTCTACATTAGCTGTTTCTACATTGCTTTACAATAGGTTTAAACAAACATGCTTATGTATTAAGCTAGGAATCATGTGAGGTGTTTTTTTTTTTCAACACATAACTAATCATTTACACAATATTATATGCACATTACAACAGCGATATAAACAATATTTTATTGAATGTTAGCATTGTCTGTAATTCAGCTTGTATGCTACTGTATGTATACGATATCAAAATCGGGTGCGCGGACAGAAAGAAGAGTGTACATTATAGTGTTGAGGGAAAAGATACAGCCATGTTCCACATTACTAAAAATTTCAAAGGAGACATTTTGACTGGATGAGAACGCATGGGTTCAAGCTAAAGTACATTTACTCGAGCACCCTGTTGAGTATTTGATGGAAATGCCATCTTGCTGAGCAGTATTTTACCTAAGAGCACAGACTGAGCAGTCAGTTCCTGTGAAGTGAAATGTGCTCATGGTCAATCATGCAACAACTCCTACATAGCAATTTTCCTTCTCCCCTCAGGTTGCACAAGCTCGTCTTCAGATATTGCATATGTACTTAGCTTGCCCTTTGTTCTACTTTGTTTTTTGGCAGCACTCTCAGAGGCTTCTTTATTCGAACTTTCATGAATGCCTTCTGAACCGAGTCTTGAACTCTGCTCGCAGGCTGACCTCGCCGAGCAGTTAAATGCCCCGGCGCGGCTCCCAGTGTGCCCCTGTCATTTCCCTTCGAACGTCTGGTCTTTTTTTTTTTTTTTTGTGAGTGCAAATTGCATAGACGTAGCTGATCTGATCTGGTCACAAAGGCATTTCTTATTCTCTGGTGCTTGGTTGACTAAAACGAGTGTGGAGGATGTGCGGCTGTGCTCATTATTCTTATTTACAGTAACAATAAGTCCCTTATGAGCTTCATGCGTCCTGGATGTCTTGTCCCAGCTTAGTGACCTCCTGACTATACGCAGAGCTTCTGTACTTCTGTGATTGTTTTGCAGGATGCGCTATGATGTGTGCGCTTGTAGCTAGTTGTGCTCGGTGAATGGATGTGCGAGTAGTGAATTTCACAAGAGCTTCTTGTAATCTGGATCAATACAGCAATTTGTTCAATCCATTACTCCATTTTACGACTTTCCCGTTTCGGAAGCTTAAGATTCCTTCATAGCTAAGGGGAGAGATTCGCTTTGTCTATTATTGCACTCTAGTCATTTTCCTCACTTTTCTTTCCCTTTTTTTTATTTTTACTTTTCTCATCTGTAATTGTCACCTGATCCTTTCTAACACTTCAAAACTTGCAACAATTTTAAAGCTTTCTCTGCCTTTTATTTTTGCATTCGACGTTCTGAGCAAATTTCCTTCTCTTTATGTTCTCGTGTAGAAAGAGTGAATGTCTGTCTTGCTTTTTAGTTCAAAGTTTGCAGAAATGGGGGTCAAACGTTGTCAACATTATCAGTAAGTCAAATCCTTATCCCGGCTTATTACCTGTGCCCTTCTCCAGCTCTGAGGAGAAATCATCTCTGCACACACGCTCTCGGCAGATCTCTCAAGCCAGATACACACAGCGTGACATTTACTGCGCACAATAACATTAAAAAAAAAAAAAAAAAAGAGAAATGTGTTTATGTTGGAAGAAGTGCTTTTCTGTGAAATGGTAAAGGTGAGTGCTGCAGCAAGGGTTCGAAAAAGAGTTCCGTGCGAATGTGGGCGATGTCAGTCACCGAGGTCAGAGGTGAAGTAATTAGATATAATTTCCTCTCTCATAGCAGACAGTACACTCTGATTACATTATCTCTCCTGGCTTGGCTCCTTCCCTTTATTTGAAGAAAGTCATTATCTCAAGGCGACGGGTCACTTTCTCTCTCTCTCTCTTTCAGCTCCGAGGTTTTGCTGTTGCTATTGATATACTTGTACAAAGAAATGTGTTTCCTCCTAATCAGGGCTGCTTTCTTATTGAACAGCTATCCGAGATAAACCCGGCACATTATTCATTTATTTGCTACCATATCATTTCTGCTTTTCATTTGGTTTCACAGCTCATAACAGAGCTGATGCAGATCTGGCAAGCTGCGCAAGCACAATGAAGCTTTTGGACTCCTCACAATAGTCTCCTAAGATCATATTAAATCTTGCCTCTGGCCTTTTTTTTTTTTGTTTTTGTTCTTGAAACTATCTCCCCCCCCCCAGTGCAATATACAGGTCTAATTCCTACCGTCACTTTTAATCCTAAATCTCTTACAGGGATTCAGCGGAATTTCAGGGATAAACTTTTTACACATGCAAAAAAAAATCAGGTACTTTTTATAAATCAGGAATTTATTTGGCACATTTAAATTGATAATCTATTTCATAAGCATGTAGTTGAGGAAATCAAATTATTTAAATCTGCACTTTAGACAATAAAATATTACACAGCATTAATGAATTGTTCTTTACTCTTCTTTCTTTTTCCCTTCCCATTTTCCTACTGATGTGTCTCGTGTGTTTGTGTGTGTGTTAAAACAAAAAAAATGTAAGGAAAAAAAAAAACACAACCTTGCATGTTGCTCTTTTTTAAATTGTGTATTAGTCGAGTTCCTTTTCCCCATTATGACCTCATATAAGTAGATTCCCCGCCCCCGGCTTGTTGCTCAGCCCACTGACGGCTCAGCAGGAGCTCATTTACATAGATACTAAAACTACACATTTGGAGTCGGAACAAAATAAATAAAGGTAGTTTGAGGTAAAAAATAAAATGCACATTCTGAGGGCTATTTCAGCTGGAAAACTTTTAATCACACATTACATTTAGAAAAAAAAATACAAAAACAAATTGAAACAACAAAATGTGACCTTGTTGCTTTTGGATATTTGGATCTGACTAAGCCGTGCCACTTTTAATAAAACGTTAATTAAAAACTACAACGTCTTTTAAGCTCATTCTTCCTCACTAACAAATTACAGCATATCCAGCAATGTGCGCTATAAACGGCAAAATGACTCGGATTGGCATCGAGTGGATGTGATGGGGACAGGCTGTGTCCTTGTGTGTTATTGTCCCTGGTGGAACAAACAGATGTGATCTGATTGACAATCACACTGCGTCCCTATTATCACTTAATCCTGCCTGCTAGCAGTCAGAGTTA
Organism: Clarias macrocephalus; assembly: GCA_011419295.1. NCBI lineage: Eukaryota > Metazoa > Chordata > Actinopteri > Siluriformes > Clariidae > Clarias > Clarias macrocephalus. The sequence continues at coordinate 45,067 of JAAGKR010004898.1, read as the reverse complement.
GCACAGGCTGATAAGCAGAGCAGGCAGACCGACACTGAGGCAGCTTCGAGTCGCAACTACACAACTTTACGATGCAGGGAACATAGACCTACTGCCCTGAGGGGTAAAAATGGGAAATCTTCCCACTGTGCTGAAATGCCAGCCTCATGCATGCGCCCGAACTGCCAGATATAAACACCTTTAGCTCTCATGGCTAAGTGTGATAGTGTGACAATTTAGTAATGATTTGGATATTTGCACGTTCTCCTGATGTCTGCCAGCGTTTCCTCCACCTTCCAATTCCTCAATTCTGCTTCCCAAAAACAGGCCAGTAGGATGACTGGCTACATGATATGAAGAGTAGTGTGAATGTGTGCGCCGACATGGACTGGCATCCCGTTCAGGGTGTATTTCCAGATCATGTCAGATCCACTGGCATTTTGACTAGGATGAATTACTAGTGCTTATTAAACGTTAATGGATTAATATTAATTGAGGTTTCACTATTATTCATGTATAATCTGTTTTCACAGTGTATTCATGCTGCTTCTAATAAAACAAAATGCTGCTTTTTAACTGCCAGGGAAACAAAAATTGAGTCAAAGCAATAGCCGGCGTTTTATGACACCTCATTTAACTGTCAACTGTAGTAAAATGTAACATCCTGAAAGGATCCCGTGGCATCTGCTGCATTTCAACAGCGTATAATCAGTAAAGTGTGCATTTCTGTTCGGAATGAAATAACCAAGCAAAAAACGGGCGTCTGCATCGTTCTCCCAAATCAATGCTCTGATGGATTTGTGTCTTGTTCTCTTGGCTGAGCAGATGGGCCGCTATGGTCATTAGATTACGTGTGTGTGTGTGTGTGTGTGTGTGTGTGTGTGTGTGTGTGTGTGTGTGTGTGTGTGTGTGTGTGCGCGCGCGCGCGTGTGTGTGTGTTAGGTAACAATGGGTCAGTCGACCACCAGACTCCATGCGCGCCTCACAGCATAACTCGTAGTTTCAATGTAGTTATTGAATAATAAGCAGCGTTTAAGAGGCTAATGCATTTAACATCTGTGCTATAACCTATAATTATCAGTATATCTGTGAATGAGAATTTACCATGCTTACAGTGTAATGCACAGTGATGTAGGATTTCTGAAAGTACAAATATTAAAGACAAAGTTCTCACAGAGATTAAAGGCTCATCCTTGATTCTTTTAATGTAATCTTCATTGTATCACTACTTACAGCCCTATTATACATATGTGTTTATTATTGTTATTATTATTTTTTAAACAGTTCACGGTACCACAACAATGCTTAAATTTTCAGAACACCTCATCTTAAAGAGAGAAAAACCATGTTCACTTATTTTACAGGACATTATACATAGAGGTGCTTTTGACTGAATCGTCACCCTTTTGTACGGTGACCTTTGCTTTGATTTAATATAGAAGCAAAAAAGAGACGCAACGATTTGAGTGATAAAAGAAATCGAATTCTCGATTGCGACATTTTTAAACACCATTTAGTAAAACGTAGCATACAGCGTAAAAATAGTCACCGTCCACTTTATTAGGAACACCTGCACGTTTATGGATATAACCAATCAGCCAATCGTATGGCTGCAGGGTAACGCATAAAAACATGTAGGTACGGGTCAATTGGTTGGTTAAGTGTAATATTGACATCAAACATCAAAATATGGTAGAATTTAGCTCTGAGTGACTGACTGTGGCATGGTTGAGTTGTGAAACTGCTGATCTCTTAGTATCTTCAAACATAACCGTGATTAGATTTTATACAGAAAGCTGTGAAAGAGAAAAAACAACCAGTAATCCAGAGAGAGAGAGAGAGATCAGGGGAAAATAGTCAGGTTCTGGACAAGCTGACTGAAAAGCCCTGCTAATTCAAATAACCAATTTGTACAACCGTGGTGAATAGAAAGGCATCACCGTATGCACAACCTCATCAAACCTTGAAGCAAATTTGTTCTCACAAATTCAGTGGCTTTTAACATTCAAATCTTTGTCCTTTTTTGCTTCCCATTTAACTTTAATGTACACAGTTCAAACACATCAGGTAATATATTTTACCCAGCAGTAAAGAGATCATATAATCTTTCTCCTCTGAACAGAAAAAGCAACCGATGCTAAACATTTGGATTTTAAAGTCAACACTGAACAGGAAAAAAAAAAATCCCCGTTTGTAAAACAGTCCTGACGTTTTAGTTTTTTTTCCTGTCTCATGCTTTTGCCCTAAGGCTCAGTCTGTATCAGGGCCATGCTGGAGCCTCACTGGGGAAACCACAACTGCTCATCTTGAAAGAGCTAATGAACTGAATTAGAAGGCAGATGCTTTTCTGAGAGATGTGGGATTTTGGCTGTGGCATGGACAGCTGAGCGCAAGCTTGAGTTTACAACGTGTCTCTGGGACAATTAACATCTGTAAATTGTAGAGTTTTCCCATTAACCAAAAGGGACTTGCTGCAGTAGGGGGTCCATCTTAATGCATTTAATGATCCTTATTTCCTTCCACAATTTCTCTTGACAGCATGGATGGATAAAACAAAATCATTTCCAACACAACTTACCACATTGATAGCAAATACTTTAGTGACGAAGATGTCCACTTAAATTATTATAATTTTTTTTTATCAGTGAGCTTTTAATTCCCATTTCAGTAACACTGGCTCCATTTTTTGTCCAACAGGAATCAAAAAGGAAACTGGCTTTAGCACATCTAGACATCACACTTGGAACAGCATCAGTTGCATTAGAGAATCTGTGTTTTCTGGAACTGAGAGCCGCTACAAATTCAAGAGTTGGAGAACAGAAAGGATGGCAAAAGAGTGGACGAGGCTGGATGAGCTTCCTGATATAGCGTTGAAGCTACTTGGGTCAGCCAAAGGGGGGTCCTGTGGAGAACAGAATGGTAAGAGCCTTTATAAATACTTTTAAATACAATAGGGAAAATGGAAAGCAAGGTTTCTCAACTGAGACCAAACTGAGACCCTCGGAGCTGTGAAGCATAACCTGGGGTGCATGATTGACTGACTAACTGACTGACTTATCTATCTATCTATCTATCTATCTATCTATCTATCTATCTATCTATCTATCTATCTATCTATAAGGAGCGGTCATAAAATTGCTAAGAAAAAAAAATCATATAATGAAAACGTTGGTTGGCTCTTGAGGAAAAGATCCACCTCAGTAACCTTGTAGTCATCTTTGAAACTACTGCCACAAAGTGTTTTCTTCAACTGATGGGCGAGGAAGATGGGTGCGAGGTGGGGGGGATGGGTAAAGGGGGAAGAATGTGAGCTGAATGGCCTGGCAGGTTGTTATAAAGAAGGCAAACGGCCATTGTGAGCCTTCCATGACGCTTCACATTGATTTCCATCCGTAATTTCCTGAGGAGGTTCCTGTAATAATTCCCTGTTATTGTTCATGTTCATGAATGTACTCATTTCCGGAGACATAATTTGGGCAAATGATTTCATTTATTTCATATGATAATACGAATTTTATGAGTACCCCTCGTATCTATCTATCAATCATCTATCATGATACTCACAATCCACCTTTATCAAAGATGATATTATTACCACAGTTATTAATCTATAAGTACTCTATTATTAGTTTTTTTAACCTCACTCCATCATTTCATCTACTGGAATCTGTCTGGAGTTGTGTCAGTGGAAAGTTAAGGGTTAAAAATGTCCTACATGAGCCTAATATTTGAACGGCTGGATCGTTTGTGGACCAGCCTATAACAAGAAGTTTCACTTTCAAATATATCCAAAGTGCAATGTAAAACCATTATTCAGGTAAATAATCAGATTAATAAATCGTATTTGTACAGCAATATTATCATGTCTTTAATACAGTAGTGTGCACAAGTCTTGAGCCATCCCTCATTTCTTCATATTCTGCTTCCAAAGAGCCAGACGTTCTTGCATTTTTAGTGAAGTCTTCAGGAATAGTTCTCCAGGCTTACTGAAGGCAAGTTTTTGGCTCTCATTTTAGGTTCTTCACCTGTCTAGTTTAAGAGGCTTTTTTTTTAAAACCACATAGTGACATATGAATACTTTAGGTATAAACTATGATCTAACTTCAGACATGAACCAGAGAGAAGCAAGTGCAGGTGATGACAGATGATCAGGCCGGTGATTAGTATACTGGTGATACTGATGCTGAGTTGTTGGAACAGACGAGAGGGGAAATGAGGTTGCTGCTCAAGTTGTTTAAATTTGTAAAATTGATCTTTAGGCACTTTATGCCTGCCACAGTAAAATATTTGTTCTAATTTCTTTAATTTAACCTGCATCATTAAATTTAATCAATAGAAATGAGGTGTGGCTCAAGCCATTTTGCACGAGTGTGAGTATGAGTGTTAACAGTATATCTGATGTTTTCATTAAACATCAAATATAAATGAGTTACTTGAACAAGAGTTGTACCTACCATGCACACAACATCCACTGTAACATTCACCTTTAACTTCTGTGCCTAGACAGACACAGAAAATGAACAAAGATGTAAGACATTCACCAGACTCTGCAGTACGAGATTAATAAAGTTAATAAAATAATCCAGAGTCATTTCAGTGAACTCACACTAGAACTATCTTTTACTAATCAATCTGCACTATGACTGTAGTAATAGTCTGGCAGCACAGACTACATTAGTGTGTATGACAGCACAATACATTATAATATGGTTTTATATTTAGTGTTTTTTTTTTTTTTAATACAACTTTTCTGCGCTATTCACAATCCTACACACAGACGGAATTGGTGGCATGATAAAGTGATTCCATAGAGAGTTAAGAAAATAATAAACTTGCTGCACAATAGAGAGAATGGAAGTAATTTGTGGGACTAGGATTGTGGCAAAACATGATTAATGGTCTTCCTGGAGGTCTATCCTGCTGAAGAAAATGTGCCCACTAATAAATCATAATATGACTATTAAAACATTATGATGTATAGCTGTGCGAAAGATATGAGTGTATATCTAATGCGATCAGATTCGGTTATAAAGATGTTCCCGCAGAAATCTTTAAAAAGTCTAAAAATCCAAGAGCCACGCTGAACCCTGGGAATAATCTGAGCCCTTGTGTGCATTTGTGTGTTCCTCCACTGTGTGTGAGGCTTCCTGTCAAGCTAGGCAAAGTCAGTTGAAGCAGATGATGAGGACAGATATGGGATGCTTGGGTGCGTCAGCATGATGACACCAGTTAGGGGCACAGTGCTATGGATGGGTAGTTCCTACTTAAGGATGTTCCTTGTGTTAATGTGACAGCTAATTAGGCATGACATGACAGCTCTGGTCGCTTGATGTATCTCATTTTTATCCAAAGGGCTTGCAAGTGTGTGTGTGTGTGTGTGTGTGTGTGTGTGTGTGTGTGTGTGTGTGTGTGTGTGTGTGTGTGTGTGTGTGTGTTTGTGTGTGTGTGTTTGTGTGTGTGTGTTGTGTGTGTGTGTTGTGTGTGTGTGTGTGTGGGTGTGTGTGTGTTTGTGTGTTTGTGTGTGTGTGTGTGTGTGTGTGTTTGTATCATTATGTTATCATTATGACAGCCCACAGCCATCAATCAAAAGTGAGCTGTCATCTCACCAGTGAGTCCTAACTGAAAAGTGAAAGATCTCATACGCAACCGTCATCTGTTCAACAAACGACTGGCTGTAATATTAACACAGGTCTTGCATTGCTGTGAAGGGCCACAGCTGGTGGTGTGTGTGTGTGTGTGAGGTTCTCCACAGTTCCATCAATCAGTCTGTATCTGAAATTTTCTGCATCAGCAGTACAAGCTTAGATAACCAGTGCCACTCGCTGAGGTTATACTTTATATTAACATTTAATATGGGTGATTTACAAATGAGACAGGGCACAATGGAGCAGTGAAGTGTAAAGGTCTTACTCAGTGACCTTTAGTCACAGTTTGGTGGTGCATGGAATTGAACTTGCATCCTACCAATCATAAACACAAACCTTTATACTAAGAAGCATTAAAGTTTCGTGGGATCAAATGCTTAAAAGTTTTGTAATACTAATGTTCTGCCACTTTATATGCAATTAACCAAGGTAGACTGAAGAAAGACACGTTATATAGTACAATTTACATATAAATAAATGGCACAAAACTCAAATATACCACCTAATCACAAGTATGTGGACGTAACACTTGCAAATAATAATAAATTATTATTAATAAAAAATAATAAATTCATCAACATACAAAAGAAAAAAAAATTCAACACCTTATTACACTTATGCAAATGAAATCCCATTTGTATTTCTCTCATGTTTTACAGCATATTAAAATCACTAATGGAACCAACTGTGGTTCAATTAATAAACCAAGCAAACCTACTGTAGGCACAGACATCTAGAGTCTTAGATTCTAGTTAGAACTAGATTTCAATCAGAAGGTTGAGTGAAGAATGATGTTTGTGATGGAGTAAACCAGTAATTGACATAAACAGTGTGTCCTTCATCTTGTGCCCTGAGCTCACCGGGCCAGCTTACAACCCTACACCAACAATACATTGTCTTGTCAAAAGTATTTAGACACCTGACCAGATGTGCTTCTTGTGTATCCTTTTCCAAGAAGATCCGAAGTTCAAACCCCACAACCGCCAAGTTGCCACTCTTGGGCCCTTGAGTAAGGCCCTTAACCCTCAACTGCTCAAGTGTACAATTAGATAAAAAGGCAAGTCTGTTTGGATAAAGTTACATGTTGCCAGTCTGAGGAGGTGCGCTACACCTGTCCGGCAGGTTATTTAAACCCCCAGAAACCAGCACACTATGTGCGAACATTAGATAGCACCAGGTATTAGAGCGTTGTCTGGTATAAGGGAAAAGATAGAGAAAAGTGAAAAGACAATGAAAATAAAAAGAGAGACCTAAAAATACGGGAAAACAATCAGAAGTGAGGAGGCACGCGCACCTCCCTTCATAGTAACACATACCCCTTTGTGAACCGAAGAATGTTAATAAAAGCGGTGTATAAGGACCCTTACCTCACGTGAGCCAATTATCCTTGGCCAAAAAATAAACACCCCAGGTCCACTCCCCTCTAAGTCCTGCGTTGGGGCTCCCACACATACCAACATACTTGGTAGCGCCATACATAAGCGCCCCCTCGTAACAGGCAAACTGTCTTTATGGGCCGTACGCTGTGCATGGGTACCGTCATGCTGGAACAGGTTTGGATGTCTTAGTCCCAGTGAGAGGAAATTATAACGCTATAGTGTAAAGACTATTGTAAGCTTCAGTCTTTGTGGCAACAGTTTAATGAAGACACACATACAGTATAGCCGTCATGGTCAGGTATTTAAATAATCTTGGCAATATAGAACATACTGTATAGGACAGTATAGGACTGCTTGACATCACCTATCCCCAATTCAAACTGTCTAATGGAAAAAGGAAGAAAATAAAGAAATTCAGGAATCCTTAGCTGAAGAGTTCAATATTATATTCGCCACCTAGTAAAAAGCTAATAATTAATATAGCTTGCTAATGGTTTACTTACCAAATATGCATCATGGCATTAGGCTGTTTTATGAATTATGTTTTCCTATTTCAAGTATCCAGTTACAGTCCATTAAAACCTCTTTTATCACACTTGTCTTACCTGGAGGTTACCACAGAAGCTATAGAGGTGATGGCCATTGCTGGGATCCAGGCCATTCGCAAAAGCTTGGTATTCCAGTCCATTATTTGTCCTTTCTTGTCCTCTCTTATGAGTGCTGGACTGGCCAGTTGGCTGGATGGGTGGCTGAGGCTGCCACACACCAACATCTGTACCGTTGCCGAATGCTTGGATAGCATTACCTACACACATGCAGACATGAAGATTAAAATGTTGCCCACGTACCGCCCTGACTGAAGAATTGCATTCAGTATTGTTTGTTTTGTGTGGAGCTAATATTAATAGGTACGGTCCTCTCTATTTTGTGCCACAGCCAATAAGCTGATAAAGATCCCCAGTTCACAGAAGCTGCAGACAGGAGTATTAATGCTTTAAACATACTGGCCTCAGGAGGGTTGTGTAATTTTTGGAGGATAAAAAGAAGACTCATTATAACAGAGGTTCATATGTTAACACTAATTAATTCTTTTAACCACCTTGAAAGGTAAATATTCACACTTTCTCTGTTTTTGTAATTAGTCTAAGAGGATAAAAGATGTTCTGATATGTTACAGTGTCTACACGAGCACCACAGCATATCTGAGTGTGATGGGTCAGTGGAGGAGGGCAGTCCGACCTCTGACAGTGGGACTGTTCTGTAGTTGACTCCAGAATTATTGGCACACTGCAAATTAATGGGCAAGAATATTTTTTAAAATAATAATTACACCCGGTGACAAGATATGTCCACACATGCAAACTTCAGAATATAATTAAGATCCAAATGTTTCCGTTATCCTCTCAGAAAATACTAATATTCTGTTTTAGATAATTATATAGAGTCCTTGCTAAATATTTGTTGGCGGGATGTCAATAATTTCAAAACCAGTGTTTTGCAGAAAAAACATGTATTGTCTAACAACTTATAGTTTTTAAATCCAGTACTGTGCAAATGTCATGAGCCACCTCTAATTTCTTCAATTTAAATGAAATGGTGTAGAATCATTAAAAAAAAAGGAAACTAATGCTTTAAGTTATATGATTGTTTATGCTTGAATTATTCATAGGTCACTATGTGGCTTGACAAACAAACAAACAAACAACGGTCATTCCTCTGAAACTGCTAAGGTACAAGGGCTGGACTTGGCTCAAAACACAGTACTTCAAAAAAATTCAACATCCCATTGTTAAAGCACAAAATCATTATTTAAAATCAGGCAGACATTAGCCAATCGCAGGTGTCTGTGAGCTGATGTATGCAAAAGAGGATGGATAGCTACTATATTTCTGGTATAAGTGAGAGAGAGAGAGAGAGAGAGAGAGAGAGAGAGAGCTGGCTGAGAACTGGCAGCCGATCAAACTGGAGAGACTCCAAAACTATTAAAGTTGATTAAATTTTGACTTAAGATTGCCAATAATTCTGGAGTTAACTTTATCTAAAAGGTACAGCACTTTAATATTCAAAGGCACTTAGTTCCATTGTGCTGTCTCATCGTTGTGCATGGCCTGTTCTTTAAATATAATGTCTTTCTCTTGGCACAATGTGCCACTGATCTGTATCTGCACACTCTGGTCCTTGGCAAAGCTCTTGAATGAGTTTATAAGAAAAGTTATAGTGTCATTTCAGGTTTATAAGAGAAGATAACATTTTGTTGTAAACAAACTAGGTTCATTTATGTTGTTTGTTTAAGTGCATTTCTGTTCTCTGACTATGCTTAGCAATTCCCCTTTAAAGGAGAAAGTAAGGTGTAAACTTAATCAACATCAGAGCCTAATCATAATAGATAAGTAAAAAATTACTTATTCGTACTATACCTTTACATGTTTACATTACATTCGTACTATACCTTTACATGTTTTAAAGGTGAATGCAATCTAGCTTTGTGCTGCCAGTAACTGAGGTATTTCCAGATCATGGAACAGACAGCATGTTGCTGAAGACTTGTAGCAAATTATTAACTTTAGATATATTGGATATTGAAAAATCAGATGTTTTAATCAAACGTAATTCTCCATTACATCCTAAATGAGGAATTCACCAGTCAGAATGACATAGTTTTAGTATGTTCGAGAGATGAAGTGGGAAACTAGCCACCCCCATGTTTGGCTTTTCTTAGCAACATGCTAGGCAGCTACCTCAGATGAGTGATGTTTATTTTCTTGCTCAAACAGTACACTGTACAATCTGGGTTTTAGATTTAACAACTATTATATATGTATTTTGAGTAACCTAAAGCTAAAACTTGTATATAGAGTATAACTTATTTAAAGGTAAATACTTAAAATCCTGATTTTGTGATTAGCCATGCTAATTTGATGTCACCTCATGACCTCATGTTTACTGTATAGTGTTAAGAATGTTAAAAAAACGAAACAAAAAAAACTAATTTGTAATCATCCCCTATTGTATTTTTTATTAATTATTTATTTTTTAAAATAAAAGTGTCTCACCTGTTTTTCCTTTAATACTACAATAAGTTCGAAAAATGTTACAATTCATTTGACAGGTTACTGTCCTAATGAAATTACATACTACATGCTCACGGACATAGGTAACAGACTGCATTATATCACGCACAGTATTCCATTTGTGGTGATGTAGTTTTCTCTGTGTGCTTAACTGCACTATTAATTAACATGTCATAATATGCTAAGTGTAGCTTTCTGGCCTGACGTGGCTGTTCTTCCCACCAGTGCCTCACAAAGACATATCCTTGTTCCCATCTCCTCACTGTCTACCTCCCCACACCCACTCCATCTAAATGGATGCTTTTGAATAAGCCGCTGACAAAATAATGCCAGTTTTCCACTTCTCTACAGCTCAGACACCCAAATAATGCTTTATTGCCTTTCCCTGTCAAGGCCTCCCTGTAGCTGTCCCACTTAAGCATGATTTGTCTGTCTACTCCCCGTCTGACTGCCCCTGACGAGCATGCCATTCTCTCACACAGTGCCCACAGATTTGATTTACAGGTACGTTTAATGAATAATCACAAGGTAGCAACAAAACAGCATTGGACATGATTTGTCTTACTGTAGGGCTCCTGTCAATCAAGCCACCGTGTAGTACGACGAATGACATGACAGCCAGACATTGAGCGAAATGACAGTCAAACAGAATTGGACATCTAGGTGAATGCTGATGTGAAGCATTAGTGAGAGCAGGGGGACTCACGGAGACAACGGTTGTTAGTGAAGAATTCTGAGAACTTGTCACACTCGGGCTTCCCGTTGCCAGTGCTGGTACAGTCGCACCAGGGAGACACGCTGATGCTTGAGCGCAGGTAATTCGGGGTCATCACTGTACCTGGCTCACAAAAACCAAATGCCAATTTTAAGAGACCTCTTAAATTCTCATTGACTTAAAACATTATTTAAGTATTTTGGGGTATATAATACTACAAGAATTAATAACTCGACTCAAACTAAGCCAAAGGTTTGGCCACATCAGGGGTAAAGGGTAAAACTGGTGTCCTAGTCACATCTATAAAAGAATTATTCTTTAGTTATAATTAATTCAGGCTTAATTAATTGTATCCTGTGTCGACATAGAAACATCATTGGAATGCTACAGTATTTTTATGTACTACTGTATATAGCAACCATGAAGCCAGTCATACATTTTATACGTGATATTCTTTAAATGCAGCTAAAGGCAGTGACTTAAAACTTAATGTAGCTTAGTAATGTGTCAGACCTTCAAGACCATGAGTACCTGAAACTATATTGAAGGGAATAATATTATTTCTCCCAATGCTATTCCCTCCGCTGTTGTAATTATGATGGTAAAGAACACTGTCTAACATGTTGGTCCAAATTGTCTAGGTGTTCAGATGGACTCGGATCTAGGTATTTTAAAAGCCACAGAAAAATAATTGACAGTACATCATACTGTATGTGCCTTGCGGCTACTGTCCCATGCATGGGGACATTGTAATTCTGGAAAGACCACTCCCATCAGAATTGAAATGTTTGATCACAGGATAAATGTGTTGGAAATCATTAAGTGTTGGAAGTGTCATTAAGTGTCATTCTTCCCTCTCAGGAGTCAACTGGACCCACACCATGATAGCAAGATGTCTCCAGGACCACCGGTTTTTCCTTTAATTTCTCCTCCAACTGTCCTGTACATAATTAAGTCAAACCCCTCACTGTGTTACTGCCTCCTGTTGTGACGCCATGGCTAAAAAAATATTCTAATTACTCAAGATTAAAAGAAAAATCCCACTAACATGACCGTGCATATGCTTTTGACTTATTATCTTTCAGGGAGAGAAAATCAGAGAGGCTGGTAAGTAAAAACACGAACTGGCTTGTTTTGCACGTTCCAGGACAATAAATATAGTCCAAACATGCTATAACAGCATGCTTTACTGTATTCCTTGAGATGATTACTGTATATGTGAGATGATTCTTCTCTATTTTTGACTTACCTATAAGGCCAGAGTAGGCCAGCAGACAGTCAGCGTAGCTCTCCTTCAGGCAGCCGGATATTGAGCGAGCCTCTGGCTGGCAATTGGTAAAGAAATCGGCCAGGCGAGACCTAATGTAACACACCGAGAATGAATAAAAATCCATCAAGTATCAGATCACCTCACACGCTATGAAAAACATGGAATGAGCAATGAGCCATCATTTCCTAGTCACGCACATCATCAGGTAGGAAAGACATTTGAGAAAGTGATCATTTATCTATTCACCTCCAATCTTAATGGTATTAGCACTTGCCAAAAACCTGGATTCACCCTCTCCTTAAACTAGCTTACCTACAAATGTAGTTGGTCTTGCAGGACGCTTGCAGGGACAGACAGTTGGGCTTGTCCTTGTCCTCGTAAGAGCACGCTGGCACTATGGTCTGGCGTCGGCGCTCTGAGCACGCAGAGTGCTCTCCAGATGGACATGAACAGAAAAGCATGCCGTAGCTGTGCCTGGCTGGTACCTTGTCGAAGAACTGGCGCAGGGCTTTGTGACACTTGCGTTTGTTGCACACTTCAGTGGTGGACACCCTGCTGGTGCACGGGCTGATGTAGGCCGAGCGGTATTTCTTACATGTGTCGTTCAGGTTGCAGGCCTTAGCTGCATTTAGGCAGTTATTGTCCTTGCTAAACGCTGCTTCACCTACAAGGACAGAGAGGGAATCACATAAGCAACTGTTATGGTCATTTTATGTCAGCTAAAACTTCAGAATTTGCGAATGTCTACATAAGTGACTTTACTGACATTTAAGTACATAGTCAGAATTCAAAATTGCTTTGCTTAATGCAAGACTTCAGTCTTCAAGAGCCAGATGAATGCATAGTTTAGCATTCTGCCTCATTTATAACATCTTATTCACTCATCATCTAATTACTGAGGTCCTCTCAGGAGGAGTGAAACCACAAGTCTCTGCGGGGTAGTTTTTTTTTTTTTTTTCTTTTTTCCTGGACCTCAGTCTGACGTTCTTTGTCTGGTGGGAATGTAAACATATGGCTACTTTTAGGACCACTCTTTTTTCTTCTTCTTTAGTAAGTTGTCAACTCTGGCTGATAGATTCTTTAGAACGTACTCTATTCTGAATTTACTCAGCAATTTTCCTCCCAATCTTTTCTAATATACTTGAACATAAATTAAGTTATATGGTCAAAATACAAAATAATAAAAATCTGTTTCAATAAAATTGTAAATAGTACAATTTTTACTTTAAGTGTAAATGTACGCTTAAAGTAAGGCTGGGCAATTAATCGAAACGGAAATGGAAAGAATAAATCAGAACCTTTGATCTTTGTAATCTTGCCCAGGTCAGTTAATTCACTTTTTCTCATTCTATCTTTTTCTTTCCTTCTTAAAAAAAAAAAAGAATTCTGTTAACACGTTTTGTTACATTATCTTAATTCTTTTCCCACTGTGTGTTCATGTACTGTCTCCTAAAATACATATTACATACTACCACGTGTATAGTCACATGACTCCTCTACAGTAATCTATGAAATGCAAGCAACATGGAGGAGAAATCTTTCATTGCAAAAAAAAAAAAAAATGTCCCAACTTTAACACTTGAGCATATTTACAGTACAAACACTGTGAGTGAAGCTCGTGGACAAAACAACCAAATTCATTAATCATAATCATAATCAAGGTAAAATGTTAAATTTATCGTTATATTGAGCTCTATATTGATATAGTGCTTTCTGGTTATTTAAAAAACAAAGCAAAGAACCCTAAAGCTAGTCCATAGTTATGATAAATAATAATTATGTGATTATTATTGCATTCCATCATGCAGTTCTATTTCTATACAAATGTATTTTGTTATGATACTTCTTGAGCATTAATGACTCATACTGCACAATATCCAATTTACATCCAGTATGCTCTCTCTCTAGAATGCGATTCCCTGTCGTCTAAACACAGTGATAGTGTTGTTCTGCAGTGTGACAGCCACTTGGTGTCGAGTATGCATTGTTCCCAGGTGTGCTCCTGCAGATTCCTACATGTTAATCCCATTTATAAACCATAGTCTTTCTGTGTTAAAACGATGGTGTTCTGTATTCTTTTGTCCTCTACAGTCTTCATTAAAGGTCCGTCTGCAGCATTGAGCAGGTACACACAGATAATGCATGTCTGTGCAAGACTTGGCAATTACGCAAGCATTTGGAAACCTTGTTGCGCATTAATGTGTGTGTTTTGTGGTTGTATACGTGTGTGTGTGTTTGCATGTACCCGAAAAAGATTGCTTCTCAGTAGTTTTATTTTCGTGCCTCTTTTTAGTCTTTTGTCTCTCCGTGCAGGAAGCTTAATGCCCTCACTTCTGTGGAGGAGGCAAAAAACTGATGAGGCTTGGTGGATTTCTACAAAGCTGCTTTGTGGAAGCATCTATTTTTAAAAGCGCTATACGAATAATGTTGAACCAAATAGCTGGAAACCTTTTCTTTAGGAGGGAAACAATGCGCAAATTTGCAATGAGATGTGCTACACAACTGAAAGCAAACTTGCTATAACCTCTTCTCTGCTGCTTTATTTTTTATTTCTTATTGTTTTTTCTCTTTCGAATGCTATTGCCTAATGTGGAAATCACACCCACTTGGTTCATGGCTTCCTGATTCAAAATGGATACGCCAAAATACTGAAAACAGATCCTAGCTCAGTCACTTCATGGGTAAAGTCCTAAAATCTCTAAATCTATAATGGCTATTTCAACAAACTGCAATATATTTAAAATGCAGTTATTACTTATACAGTATGCTCTTATATTGTTTATGCTGCAGGATAGATTGGGTTTAATTTATGTTTCCATGCCGACCCTCATCTGCTCTTCACTCAGCTTTTGTTATCCTTTGCATTCAATAGAAAAGGGAAATGAAGCTGCTCTGTGCTTTTAAGTCTCTTTATTAGCTTCGCTAATTTCACTTCACCAACTCCAGCAGTGATAACTACGTACACTAATTACACTTTTGATGTGGTATTTAGGCGTATTGTGGATGTTTGTGCATCAGGGAGTTAGAACATGATTAAATGTGAATGCATATGGGTGTAAAATGAATATGAATAATTTAAAGGTTAACCATGTATTCTAAACTTTTCCTTGTGACAGGATAACGGTGGTGCATTGGGTGGTGTTGCCCCCTCACAGCCCTAGATTCTCTGTCACATTTTCTCCGTTCCTGGTTTCTGACGCATGCTACGGTTTCCTTTCTCCTCCAAGAAACGTGTCAGCAGGTGGATTATCAGCTCTTAATGCTGAATCTAATTGTGTGAATGAGTGCATGAATGTTTACAGTTTTTAAAAAAAGACGATCCAAAACTCCACTAACATGACTAGTGACTTAAAAACTTGGCAAAGCATTTCTCGGATATTCGTGCCTTTCTATCTCCCATCCTCAGCGTGCAGAGATTTGGACTGAGTACCTTACTATGAGTCACTGAGAGCACCACTCCAATATGAAATGAGCCATGCATGTTTCTGTGCCTGTGTGTGTGTGTGTGTGTGTGTGTGTGTGTGTGTCTGTGTGCGCGCGCGTGTGTGTGTTAATGCAGCAGCCTGGTTGGCTGACTGTTTGCTCTGGCTGTTTATGTACAATAATAGATAGATTAAATGTAGATTTAAAGTAAGTGGAGGCAGAAAGTGCTGATGGAGGGCACCTGAAGCTCTCCTGAGTGGCGTCTAATAGTGTCGCTACCACACTTGAATAAAAACACACACTGCTGCAGCAAATCAAATCATACAAGGACTCGACCTTCATAATAAAACTAATACTGTCTCTCTTCCTCTCTTTCATTTCTTATCTCACATGCTCTCTTTCTTTCACTGCCGAACAGACCATGGTTCGGTATTTTTCTTCTTTTACATTTCACGGCACTCTCGTCCACCTCTCTACTTATTCATCATTAGTTGTTCTTACACACACACACACCTGTTCTGGGGAAGGAATTAGAGCGAACGAATCAATATGCTGTAAAGTCTCCATCAGTCGGCCCTGGTGCTGTTTCAGCACCACCGAGTCATGAGACATTATGAGATGGACTCTCTTATGGGCTTCCTTTTAAGCTTTAATGAAGAGGCTTCATTAGTTAAACAGCTCTGTGTGCTATGTGTAAATGGTCATTCCAATAAACAATTGCCCAGGGACGCTTAATGGACCTCTTTGAGGGAATCTTGTCATCGGTTTACTTTGGACAATATATATTGAGGAAGACGTTATTGATTTATTGATGACTTTCTTTAGCTTGCTGTTAGCTGTAATTAACATGTAAAGGGGATCAGTTTGCAAGTGAATTCACAGAATAACTGTATTTTACTAATTTGTAAAATAAATAAATAAATAAATAAACAAATAAATTAATTTAAAAAGGAGACAGAAAAAACAACACCCAGAAACAACATCTAAAAAATTTAAACATTTGGGATCTCTCTTAGCTAAATTTATGATGAAATCTATTAACAATCCAAAAGATGCTTAAAGAAATTATAAAAGGAATATCATGACATGAGTTCATACAGAGGAGTTTTATCTTGACGGACACCAATAATCTAAACCTGCAGAAAATACATGCAGTATGAACTTCCAGAGGTGGAAAGACTAATAAACTTTTGTACTCAAGTACAAGTGCTGTTACTTCAGTGAAATTTTACTGAAATACAAGTAAAGTTACCATTATAAAAATCTACTCTAGTAAAATTAGAGTTACTTTTTTAACAGCAGGATTCTAGCGTAGTTCAAAAGAGACAAGTGGATATAAATCTCAGACTAGTTGTTTTTTATTGAAGGAACACCTTCAACTTATAAAGCTGTTGCCTTTCTTGTGCTAGAAATCAGAGTGATCGTAAAGTAAAAGTAAAGAAAAAGGTAAAAGAATAGAGCGTTTCGGGGGTGAGCAGCACACCTGAGCTCCTACTCCTGCTCCTGCTCTCCTTCTCACACACACACCTCCGCAGAGCACACACCTAGGGAAGGGCAGCAACTCGTAAAATGGCAACATACATACAGTAATGTGGTATACAACATAGTAGTGGCCGTTACAATGGCCAGGGGTTTGCTTCATAAGAATCTGATGGCATTTCGCTTTCAGCTGGGTCTGCATCACTGGCATCTGGTTTGTTCGTCTCAATCATTCTTGTGAATTTAGCGCGTTTGTTCTCCCTGCCCATCAATCAATCAGTGCACTGGTTCCCGGGGTGAATTTTTTTTCCTTCCCTGTCGCTACTGAGATTTTTTACTCAGTAGCGAATATGATTTCAAATGTAGCGAAGTACAACACTTCAAACAAAACATGCTTAAGTAAAAGTAAAATGACAGATTATAAAAACTACTTTAAAAAGAATTAGTACACAAAAAAATTACTCAATTACAGTAACGCGAGTAAATGCAATTCGTTACTTTCCACGTCTGGGTTTAAGCCTACTATAAATGTCACACAACAATTAAATATTAATGTCAATCTCCCACTGATATAAACTGAAATTTACTGCTTTATTAACTTCACATCTTTCACTTCTGGTTCTATCGAGAACTCTCTACACATCAGTCGCAACTTGATATCTCGAGTATTAGATGACATCATATCCACCAAGGGGATAATTTATTCATGAATCCTATCCCCTTTACTCGAGTACTACATCATCTCCAGTGACAAATGGCAATCTGAAGTGTGCAGTACAAGACAACTCCTGATGTCTGACAGGCTCAGGCCACTGGAGATTTCTGACAGCTCTGCCGAGTAACACTGATCCCATGTAATTACTAAATCTGCAGGGGTTTGATCGCCAATAGGAGAGCAGTACAATGCAATTCAAGCTGCTGCTTTCTTTCACTTTAAACATTATGTAAATCTTTCGAGTACATTCTCAGAGTCCACAGTTAGTCTAGATTTTAGATGTGTACAGTAGATCTAGGAGTGAAAATGGCTTAGAAATATCCCCAA
The DNA here is from genome assembly GCA_011419295.1 of Clarias macrocephalus. Classification (NCBI taxonomy): domain Eukaryota; kingdom Metazoa; phylum Chordata; class Actinopteri; order Siluriformes; family Clariidae; genus Clarias; species Clarias macrocephalus. The sequence continues at coordinate 27,064 of JAAGKR010004898.1, read as the reverse complement.
AGCAGGAAATGCAATGCTATCTAGTATGTAAAAGCAATATATAGTACGGTGCAGTACAAGAACCATATCAAGACTATGGGTGTGATTTAATAAGCATCAAATATGGGTAGCTCAATTATCAGAAATCTAAATCTAATAAGCTTTTTATGTCATTTTCTGCTTGAGCACTGACTTCTGCCATTTCTTTTGTACTTATATGGGCTTGCTTTAAATGATTATTCATTTACATTGAACCGGTGTTTATCAATTAGCAAGAAATGAGGACTATAACTGGTCTATAAAAGCCACTGACACTACCGGCTAGGCCCTTCATGATATAAGGGAAAGCTGCAGGAAATGGATATTCTTTTATTCAAAGTACTTTTGAATAAGTCAGTGCCAGGATGTAAGTAGACATCAGAAAATGTATGGTGTGTTTTAATTTGTGATATTCTTCATATATATTCTTCCTCTGAGTGAGTCTGAGAAACCAGAGCTACATCTAAAAGAGAAATTGGTGTACAGTAAGCCCTCCAATCCTTCATCTGTCACACTGTTCATGTCTCAAGAGCCATAATTACAGCAGACTTCTCTCTATTTCTTCTCTTTATGTCACACACACATGCACTCTGAGAGAAATCAGTTCTCTGGCATTCTCATTGTAAAGCCATCAGCTCATGTCATCAATATAACAGAGATACCCTCTCAACCTTCCTCAGTTCTCTTTCTGGACTTCATTCTTAACTTTAAGAACTTCATTCTTGAGAGTTCACAATTCACTTATACCACTTCAGCACTGGTATTTCATCAGCTAAAATAGTCACTTTAGCTTTTCTAATTAATATCTCTTGGTGCAGGTGTTTGTTTACTTTGAGCAAGTACCTTATTAGTCACTTTCCCCCCCCCCCCCAGATTTTTCTCCCTAATTTTGTAATGTCCAATTCCTCCCCGTCACTAGGGGGCTCCCACATTAAGGCTACTACTACCACTCAGCCGGGAGGGCCGAAGATCATCACGTGTTTCCTCCGAACCACGTGACGCCAGCTGACTGCATCTTTTCGAACTGCTTACTCACGCACTTATTTTAAAGTAGATTATTAAATCTGGCACATAACTGTTAAACATCGCTTTAAGTGAACATTAGATTTCACTTATGGTTCAGGTTAAACTTCAGGCAGATACTGTAACTAAGTACTGCAAAGGTTTCATTAAATTCTGTCCAGCGGTCGATTTAAGACACACTCACATTTTGATGCACATGTGGTACGCTGTGAAAACTTGTGGTTTCTAATCTGGCACAAAACTGCGCCTAACTTCCCATCTACTCGACATTTTGATTTCATTAATGGTGCAGGTTTAACTATACACAAATGCCAAAATATTTTTTTCTGCAGGAAAAATAAACAAATATTTATCTGTCCATTCATCTTTGAAGGTTCAGTTTTTATAGTGTACTGGTTCTTTTTTTGGAGTAAGCCATCTGTGTCGTGCTTACGTTTGTGTTTGGAGAATCATTGCGGTTTGGACAGGTAGGTGTCTATCTATACACGGGGATCGCGTTGATTGGCTCTGTTGAGTGACACACCCACCTCAATGCCATTTTGATTACGTTAATGGCACAGGGTTTACTTCAGGCAACCGCCTAACAACTGGCAAGTTTCATTAAATTCTGTCTAGGCAGTTTCATGTCCTCCAATGTATGAAATGTAACGATATCATTGAAAGAGTGAGTTCTGACCACCATACAGACAAAACCTTTCTTTTATTTATATAGATGACTAGTATGTGATAGCCTCTAGTCATCAGCTTCAATCTTTTTGTGTATGAAAATGTGAAATTCTAATATGGCACTTTATAAAGTTCTGAATTCCAATTTGGTGCAGTTTTGGTGAGACAGATATAAAAAAAATACCATAATGTATTTCCAGATTAGAGAATCTATTTATTGTAATTGCCTCTTAGTATGAGAGTTTTTTTTTTCTTTTTCATTGACAGTGACTTAAATTTTTAGTCTCACTTGCATGTAAACAGGACAGTTATATAGATTTTACATTTTATAGCTTGTATTGAACATTCTGTAATATTGAATCAGGTTTATGCTGCACTTACATTATATGGTTAATGATACAGTATCTGCATGATTTAATCCCTGAATGCCATGGCAGAAATCACATGACAATAAAATGATCAAGAGATTGTCATGCTCCCGCTGAACAAGTACAAGAAAAATATCAACTTTAAAGTTAAATGTCAGTTGCGTCTCTGGTAGCCACAGGCTGTAAAGCACTACCAGACAGCACTCAGCTTTAATGATGTGTGCAATTTTATGTGCTGAAACTTAAAAAAATAAATAAAAAATGAGTCACTGAAAAAATATGGACACGGGAGGTTTGGAAAACAAGCTGTCAGAACAAACCAGACATTTAAAACCAAATGGGCAAGGTTCTCAAAGTCAGTTGGTTCATACAAGAACCATACATACACTGATCAACCATAGCATTAACACTGATTATCAATTATATAACAGTAAACTGGTGACGGGATCATGGGTGCTCAAAACTCACTCATGCCCACGAAGTCTAAGGGTTAGTCCTCCGGTCCAATCCCAAAGAAAAGCCAATGCTGCACACATCACCAAAAAAGTGCAAGGCATCAGAACACCGTGTGATGGCAGGTGAACAGCCTAAGTCTCGGACCCGGCCTCCAAACTCTCCACATGCCAATCTGATCAAGCACCCATGGGTTCGGACAGACAAACAAGTCCAAGTCATGAAAAACCCACCCAGGAATCACCCAAAGTATCCACTGCAAAACTTCCTGGAGCCAGACACCACAACACATCTTAGATATCTTGTAGAGTCATGCCCCAAGAGGCCAGAGTAGCCCAGGCAGCACAAGGAGAACATACACAATGCTGTGCGTAATATTTTTGTATTTTATATTGTTGTAATGTAATGGCTGATCGGTGTATAAAATACCATCTTGCTGATAAAAAGTTACAGGTTGGTTTTAACTGATGATAAAACAGGTTCACTAGACCTCTATGCATATAATATCATGACACAGCTCATAATACAAAATAGGCAATTAACATTTCTGTTACATCAAGTGTATATGTCCCTTCTGGAATTTGTGCCTTAATTGTTTTATGAGGTGGAGGTTTTCAAAGCTCCAGCTTAAAGTCAGTGACTTTAACAGCATTCTGCATCTGAATGCACCCAGTAATGCCACAAAAACAATTCTACAAACCAAACCACACATCGCCACCATGCTGGGATGCAGAGCCAATTCTCGGTAGTGCACACCGCTACTGGAATGAATATTAAATATGGTTACACCATACTTATTCCACATTATTTACAGCCCCACGTGACCCGAGCTATTGACTGATGACTAACCACTCTCATTACTCTGTCTAAGGGTAATGATATCACCATAACTCAGAAGGACGTCGAAAGGACCTCTGCGCTGTCAAAAATGATTTTTTGTTTTATGTTAAAATCATTGTAATCGTTATAACCTAATTTTGCAGAAGTTACCAGATGGTCTTCCTTTCTTTTATGAGATGCAGTCCATACACACTCAGAGCTGGTAATAAGGAATAAGTAAAAAAGACTCATATATGTGTTTTTAATATGTAAATGTAAATATTGCTTAAACATAACTTAAAAGTGATATAATAATTATAATGGATATTTATTTGCCACCTTATACATGAAGCATAGCAGTGCTTCGGTCTAGTCTCATGAGTTACGGTCTTACTCATTTCAGCATCTCTACTTCAGATCCAGAGTCCAGCATTCCAATTCACCTGCACAGATGGTTATAATTTAGCTTCGTATTGATCTACCAAGATGAGAAAATAATTACAGCCATGAAATTCAGGACAGCAGTTCTTTAATGAATATTCTTACTGCTACTCAAAGAGATTACCTCTAAACCATTACGTCAAGAACAATCAGGCTACATACAGCAGGCTAACCTGAGTGCGACGCTGCTTTTATGCAGCAGTTCCAAAAACACCATTTATTATAAGCAGATTATGATTTTAGATATTTTGCTCCGCCAACACATCCTTCTGTGACTGGGGGAACTTTCTCTTCATATTTCTACTTATTCTGCTTTAGAATATCAACAATTACGGGTTAAAGATGGATTTGATCTTGTGTTAGAAGCTAGTTAGCTTTGTAGCTCACCTTATTAAGTAGACATAGTGTTGTTTAACATGACTTAACAAATATCAGATGTGTTTTCCTGCTGATTTTAATTGTGGGTTTCTCTATCTTCAGTCTGCAGTCTGTATAGACCTACTTTCACCCATGCTCGAGCGACAGTTAGTGTAATTAACGATTGTTAGGACACCTGTGATGTGGAGTGATACAGATAGTTAAACATCCAAGTGCTGTTACCGTCTATTATCACCACTCGTGGAATACTTCTCGTCCAATTGGATTACTCGGTCAGAACTAACTGTTGTATAATTGATAATCCATGTTTTTCGATTAACCTGGCGGTGGTGTTAGCGTTGTGGCTGATCAGTTTGCAGTGTATAGAGAAGAATACAGTACATTCCACACACCTCAAAATCACTGTAAAATACCTGACATACTGTACATTCGTATTATAATAATTATTATTTGATGAATATATAATGTGTAAAAGTTACACTGGTTCGTGTGATCTTAATTCAATTACAAATCACAAGCTTCTTGGAAAACGTATGATGGAACGTTTTTTTAAAAAAAATCAAAGCCAACCCTGTGTAACAATGACATAGTGTCCAGAGTGTTATGGGGTTCAGAGTTTCCTGATGAAATGCTGTCATACTATATGACAGTAGGCTGAGGACTGAAAGATTAACCTTTCTTAAGTTCAGATTGTTTTTTTCTACACTAAACACTATCCGTGTGTACAAGTCTGATCGAGAACAGAACACTAGCAGTTAAACAGTAGACTTAAGTTTCTTTTGGATGCGTGAATTACTTGCTATTCTCATTTCAACTTCTCAAACCTTCCTCTTTCTCCGTTACGCTGCTGGTGGCTGGATACTTGGCATTCGTACACCGTGCATGCGCCCGTGTCAATATCAATGCTTAAAAAGGAGACCGAATCGAATTGCACTTCCAAACAATAACCGCTGACAGGGCCATATTTCCATTTTTAATATAGTCTGTCTTGTATAGCCTGGTTTGAGATTCATGCCAATAGCAGAGGATGAATTGAATGGATTTTTTTCCCCGTCAAACACGATGGCAATCCAACAGAATATTACGTTGGGTTTCTGATTTAGAGCAAGCCAAAAAAATTTAAAGAAGAGAGAATCTCATGTCTGGAGTACTGAGCTATGGCTTTATAAGTAAGTATTAATAAGTCAAATCTCACTCAAAATATATTCATATCCAGAACTAAATTAGAGTCACATCAATAGCGTTTTCATGTAAAAGGAAATGAAAAGAGCTCTATATTTATAATTATTCAAGCTAACAATTGTTCAGCCTCATACAATGGATTCTTAATAATTCTCACTTTTCTACTCTAATTACATGCTCATGCTGTTTCAAGTTCATCCATTTTTCTCGCATCTGACTGACAGACCCACAGTATCCTCTCACACACTTTAACTCCGACCACCCACACTCACACACAGCGGTTCCCTCTTTCAGGAGAAAAGCCAAGAAGATCTTCTGGACTTTTACTTTTAGCAGGAGGGGAGGGAGGTTTTGTGGCATTTGTTACGAAATTATTCAGGAAACTTGTGTCCCTTGAGAGCTGTTAAGAGAACACATGCTGCGTTTTAGATGTTCTATTTTTCAAATTCTCACTCAAAATGGGGAACGTAGGCAGCCAGTCAAAAAACCACAATCATCCATATATTATTTATACTATCCATTCATATATTGTCTATAATGTGAGGTACAGTACACCCTGCATGCACCCTTGCACCCTACATTGCAATGCACCTGCACACACACACACACACACACACAAATTATAAACAATTTGGAAACAATTTCAGAAACAAATCAGTTTCCACTGCATGGAATTACAATAAACTGTGGGAGGAAAATGGAGTTCCTGGAGGAAACCCACTAAGCATGGAGAACAGGCCAACCCACAGATGCAAAATGCAGACAAGATTTAAACCGTTAACCCTGGAAGTGTGAGGAGACCATGCTAACCCATAAATTCAAGTTTAAACTAAAAGCATTACCTTAGATAAACACTAAAACAATTGTTTGTACACACACATGCGCATACACACACGCACACCCGCACGCAGTATCTAAAATGACTAAAAAGTGAATTTTGCATAACAGGTCCCTCTTAATATATTCAGTATTTCCTCATATGTCAGTATTCAGCTGAAAGATGATACATAAACAAGGCTGTGCCCCATAGCAGAATTCCAAAATGTGTATAATTTAATGGTGCAAGGCTCATCAGCCAAAAGCAGAAATAAATTCTGATGTACAAGTCTGGGAAGCCTCACAGTAAAGAGTCAATCATTGTTCCTGTCCCAAAGAAACCCCATCCTGCTTCCCTCAATGATAATCGCCCCTGTAGCCCTGACTTCAGTAGTGATGAAGTGCTTTGAGAGACTGGTCAGAGACGTCATCATTTCTTCACTACCTGGCACCCTGGACCCACTACAGTTTGCATACCACCCGAACCATTTAACAGATGATGCCATTGCACACCTCCTTTACACACATCACTCACTCACTTACCTGGACACTAGGAGAGGGAATTATGTTAAAATGCTCTTCTTCGACTACAGTTCAGCGTTTAACACTATAATTCCCTCCATGCTCACACCACCAAGCTGGAGCACCTGTGACTCAGCCCATCTATGTGTCAGTGGATCTCCAATTTCCTAACTGGCAGACCGCAGGCAGTAAGGATTGGCAGACATGTCGCACCCTCAGCACTGGAGCCCCCCAGGGTTGTGTTCTGTGCCCTCTGCTGTACTCACAATACACCTATGACTGCGTGGCCACTACCTACTCCACCACCATCATTAAGTTTGCTGACGACACCATCATGGTGGGCCTGATCTCTGGCAACGACAAGACGGCCTACCTTGAGGAGATTAGGAATCTGGAGAACTGGTGCCAGAGGAACAACCTCCTCCTGAATGTCACCAAGACAAAGGAGCTGATAGTGGACTTTAGTAGGAAGGAAGAGAGGAACTACCAGAAGCATGTGATATACGAGAGCCCAGTGGAGAGAGTGGACAGCTTCAGATACCTCAGTGTTCACATCATGCAAGACCTGTCATGGTCCTGTCACATCAACAATGTGATGAAAAAGGCCTGGCAGCATCTCTACCCCCTCAGACGCTTGAGAGACTTTCAACTGTCCTCTAAGGTGTTCAGGAACTTTTACTCCTGCACCATAGAGAGCATCCTGACGGGGGAAACACTGTGAAAGTAGGAAGATCGTGAAGGACCTCAGCCACCCCAACAACAGTTCTCTCTGTTGCGGTCCAGAAAGTGCTTCCACTCGCTGAAGGCCAACATAGAGAGACTGAAGAGAAGCTTCTTCCCGCAGGCTATACGGACTCTCAATCACACCACCACAAAGGATTAAACACTCTGCTCCCACTCATATACCATTCAGCACATTGCACATCTATGCACATTTGCACATAATTTGCACACTGTTATGCTGCTATGCTCATGACTGGACATTCCACCTCAATTCTATTTTGAATTCTATTATTATTATTATTATTACTTGTAAATAATGTAAATTTTAAAGCCAAAAGTCTTTTTTATATCTTCCATACTGTAATTTTATTTTATTATTATATTTTATTATATTCTTATATTTTTCTTTACATTATTAGGTCGAGGGCGTTTGCTAAAACATTTCACTGCATATCATACTGTGTTTGGCTGCGTATGTGACAAATAAATTTTGAATTCGATTTGATTCATTTCAACTTCTATAAAACAAACCGCATTCATTTTCATTAATCAGATTACTTTCTACATTCTACATAACTGGACTGACAAATATACTTAACATCTGACTTTAACAAAATTCATGAAGCAAACAAAGTTAAAGCTTATTTCCTCGCCTCTAGATGTTCTGGAGAGAAATGCAGTACAGAATAGTAGCAGTCTAGTAACTTACTGATAAACTTGCAAACCAAAGCAAAGAAATCAATTAACAAAGTTTAATCAATTAGCATCTCAGGAGCTAAGAATGGTTGAACAGTAAATACTGCCGTGTCGTGTCACCTCTTCCTGTGGCACAAGGCTGTATTCACATTACTGGTTTTAGTGCAAATGAAGAAATGGCTAGAGGCATTTTTGTGCTGATATATGCAGTATAAAATACTGAGATTTAGCAACACAGCTGAAAATTTCAGCTTGGTCTGACAAGCTAAGAGCTGGTCAAACTGGTACACCATCTTTGCTTTGCTTATTACTACACAGAATTGGTCAATATACAATATGTTTGATATTTTTGTTTGCCTTCCTGGTGTTTTTATTAAGAAATAACTTATTCAATATGTAGCGCTAATAACAGATATTCAGAAAATTTATTTATCAAAGCAAATTACCAGCTGGCAAAAATGGTCCACCAGTTTGACCTGCTCAGTGTTTGTTCTAGTAACTGGAAGCTGTTCAGAATGATCTTTCTCACACGCACAGCTTTCTGTCGTCCACGTTGTTTATTCTACCTTATCCCTGATGTGGTATCCCTGATGTGCTGTTTTAAGCAACTCTTTGGAAAACTCAATTTTCCAAAGAGTTGCTTAAAAAGCTCTCCTTTCCTTTAAAAAATGTGATCACAGCTCAAAAATCCATTTATCCAGGTGTATAAGGGAGAACGTGCATCTGCTTGTTTCTCTGAAACCAAATGAGCAACTGATCATTTCGGTTTTTATTTGCAACTGTTCATTCATGTGTCTCGTTCTGTGTCTATCTCATTCTCCCTCTCTTTCTGGTGAAATAGAAAGCCCTTGTATTGTAGGTGGCTAAATAAGTGCTCTCTCAAGGCCATCTCCTGTCCTGATTTATAAAGTAGCGACATGCTTTAATTCAAACATTTCCTTGTGAATTCATTCTAATGGGTATTAGCCTGTGTGTCACATGCTGCTTGGTTTGGATAAATGGTGTAATAAACCCTTCTGAGAAAAGACCTGAGTCACAGCGAGGCTCCTCACAAGCCACCGAGCAGCCAGTGTAGACATGCCTTCTGTTCCTTTTGTCCTTTGGCAGTTGAGACAAACAAACTGTATAACTGTCTACCATATATTAACGGTATTGAAATCATAATCGCTACAACTATCATTAGTTTGGCAGCCCACCAGCCACTAGTATCCATTTTGCTTCACATGTAAGAGAATTTACCTCTGGATCCTAAATTATATTCAATAAAAATTCAAGCTTGATTTTCTCCCTCATTTCAGCAGTTATATACCCCATTGGGGAGATTTATTACTAAAGCATAATGCTGTCAAAGGTCATAAGGAGTGAAAGCAGACATCTGCGATTCAACCCTGGCTATCACTCTGGCCGTACAACAACTGAGGTCTGTGAGCCACCTCTGCAACAGCACCATCCTTAATCACATATTTATTAGCAGAGAGATAATCCCATTACCATTTATCATTATTATTTCTTTGTAAGAGCGATAGGCATGTTAGAGTTTGGGTTGTTCTGGTAGTTAAGTGTCTTGTTCAGCAATAAGCTGATTGTTAATGCAGCTATTTGTATTGATCCCAAAGTGTAGTATTCCTTAAAGGAAGTGTAAAGGCTTAGTAAAGGCATTTGCTAAAATAATGGTGTTTGGTTTCATTACGCCCTTTTACTGTAGCAATTTGAGAATTGATAACTGCTGATAAGTTGAAAGTACCAGTGAAAGTAGATAACTCTGATGACTATATTGCTTCACTTTCCTCCAAATATGTACTGAATTGACCTGTGTTATAACTTCCTTAACTGCAGAGGGATATACAAAGGTATCCATTTTCATGACAATTTTCATTACACATTTGATTATTTATAACAAAATCAGTGAAAAATAGAATGTTTTATATATTTACATTAATAAATTTTGGAAAAAAATTATTTGTATTTGGTTTAGCATCTTTTAGCTTTTTTTATGCAAACTTTGCAGCAAAACCTTTTCATCCATTTTTAGAAAAAAATCCATCAGAATGTAATTTGGACAAGATTAGACATAAGGGAAATCTTTTGTAAAAAAAAAAAACAGAATAGTGCAGAATCTTATATATTTAATATTATTTCATATATTGAACATTAACTATGTGTTTTAAATTCCAAAATTTAAATGGCCTCAGATACTACAGACTACTACTACAGTTTGTTACTTTAGTAAATATCCAGAGGAGCTGAGAGGAAGTGGCAGGATTAGGATAAGTCATCCATTATGCTCCATTAACACGTTTCCTTTCATGTGGGTGGATTAGATATAAAAGATTCAGGCATTTATTTTAGTAGTAAAATAGGCTGCAAATATGTAACAATTTCATGCATAAAAAGAAGCATATCCTTTGGATGTTTATATGATTTTTGTTACTTAAGTGCATGTCACTTGTAAAAATTAAATTAAATAGTAAATGGATTATCCTTTTGTAAGAATGCAAAAAAATGTCATAAACAATAATCTGGCATAACACAATTAATGTAGATTTTATTTATTTATTTTTTTACCAAAATGTAATGATGTTATTGAGTTGTTCAAAATGTAGTTTAGGATCACTACATAATGCATCCGTTTTAAGGTAAATAAATAAATAAATAAAAACGTATATACACACAAACCATACAACCATGTATGATTCATCATCATACCTGGGTGCCAATTCGGGAGTCAGCATGGCCATACACAAACTGCCACACAAACGACTCCTTCCCATTTCTTATATTTCATATTACTGACGATAAATGTAGTCACTTTGCATGTAAAGGGTAAAATAAATTTTATTAATGAACCTGTTTTACAGTACCTCTAAAATTCCATCTGTTCTGTGTATGAAGGCTTGGTTGCCTGTTGCAGTTAAACAGTGAAGCTGTAAATCTTGTGCCTCCTGTAGTGAGAGACTCAGGATAAGAATCAGACTGCTCTCGCCCTTCAGGCGAGATGGACTCTCAGCACAGATATGTGGTGGCAGTTATACTGTAGGAATGGTGCCTGCCCCTGTATAGGACAGCTATGAATGAATACTGAAGGATGCTGTGACCAGCCAACACCACTGTACCCCTTTATAGTGGCCTTTTATTCAATAAAACTCTTTCGGACTTTAGAGTGTTAGCTGAACGGATGCATGATTTAATTTTAGTTTTGAAATTAATTTAGCTGCTCAATTTTTCCAAATATGGAGATAACTCTGCTAAGTGCATTCCCCATTGCTTAGTCTGTAAAACTCGCATGATTTAATGCACCTGCAGTGCATTGACGCACAAAAGCAGAGTGATGTAAACATTACTGAGGCATAAAAACACCTCAATCTCACTGCTTTGTTATTTATTTTTCTCCAGTGCCCAAAAAGTAATTACATGAGTTGTACAGGCCTTCCCATTCTGAACCATGTTTCCTACCTCCACTGGCTTGTACTCTGTGTTCAACTGCTCCAACTGTGACAAGAACGCTGACCTGCAGGTAGGTGGCTGTAATGGCTTTGGGAAATGAGTAATCTTCTAATCTTATAAAGGTGATGCATTTGTATCGATTGCTAGACTTTTTCCTCTTAAATGCTTACTGATGAGAAGCTATGATGATGAGTTTGTACATGATAATCCCTCCAGTCTAAGCCTCAAGCAATAATATTTTATCTAATTCAGAATCAGACCATCAGCGATTTTGGCTAAGCCCTCAGGTTCCACAGAGATTGGACAAGAAACTGAGACGAACCGTGAATATTTTGAGGTTTAAAAGGTTCACAAAGCAAGACAGTCCTAGTAAAATATATGGTGTTTAAATTCCTGTAGCTCCATTTTTAAAATTATACCTGGGGTTAAACAGCACCACCTACAGAGCATTACTTTATTCTAAGACACAACTCCAGCATACCATTAGGTCTCACCATCAACCATAAAATACGAGGATAAATAACCTGATGTCTCTGACTATTATTCTAAGGAGGCAATCATCAATTCAGGTCCACCGCAGTATTTCAAAGATAACTGGCTTATTCATCTGTGACAGTAGAAGTGTATACGGTGTAGATGTGCCACTATAAAATGCCAGTAAAGAAGATAAAGCAGCACAAGAAACAGAAGAGAATCAATGATCACTGAGCACATTCGTATAACTTAACAAGGGTGAATAGGCCCAGCATAAAACATAGCTACACTGAGACTTCTAGTTTGTGATATTGCTTCTAAAATGCTTTCTTTTTCAGCAGGATATGCTATAACCACAGCAGGCTTGCCTGATATGATGGGAGCCAGGCGGAATATGTCAGACAGACGGCTGTTCACTGGCTCGTATGGAGAGTCCTCCAGCAAATCATTGCCTGGAAAATGAGAACAAACAACTCAATTAGCGCACTAGAAAACAACACCAGGAGAAGTGCCAGGAGGCTGCATAGCGCAGTTGCAAAGCATTACATACATGAACACAGCTTGCAGAATTATCACCCCGCTTTAGATGGAAAAGAGTTGCTTTACAGTCCTATTCTCAAGTCCCAATAATCCTCTATTCAAAAGTTTTTCAACTCAAGGTCAAAATGTAAATGACTTCCAGACAGTTAACAGCAGAGTGGTCTTGTCATGCAGGATAGACTTTACAGCAACAATCTTTATCTTCACAAATGCAGAACAGCTTATTTACTTATTTTAAGCCCCCCCCAAATCCATTTTTTACGCACCATGTAAACTGTGATAGACACTCCAAAAGATGCGCAGGCACTTCTTCTCTTTCTTCATGCCTCTCTTGCATTTGCAGTTATATAGAGAGCTCTGTCTCATGGACTCCATGGCATTCCTGCACTCATCCTGTGCCTCGGGCTCGCTGAGTGCGCTGAAGTTGCCCCCCGTACCCGCCAAACACTGCCTCATTGTGCGGAAGGCAGAGCTACAGCCATACCGGCCCAGACACTGCTCATGAGCCCGGACACAATCCAGCCGGGATGCTCGAGTCTGCGCCAGCTCAGCACATACAGACACATGTAGTACATCTGTACAAAACAGGATTTATCTCTGTATCGGAATTAAAGTAATATATGGAAGATAACTGTGCATGGAAACATTATTGTAGTTATGTATATCAAAGTACAGTCAATAAGTAAACTTATATTCTGTACAAAATACACATTAGGCAATTACAATACTGCTTTTTTATTTATCTGCTAATGATGAGATTCAAAAAGAGAATCCCTTCCACACAAAGCATTTTCATAAAAAAAAAAAAAAAAAATCAAACCAGAAACATGGATCCACATTACATTAAGTCATACAGTATAAATACTATCTGTACTGTAAGGATGTGAGTTGAAGTGGCTACCTGTCCGAACCTTTGGACACATGTCAAGTCAACTTACCCAAAAGAGGAAACAATATCCAAAAAGTTAAGAAGGTCATCGTGGCTTTTTGTTTCTGGTCCCTTTTCACACTGAAGCAACTTTGTTACAAATTGCGGGACATCTGGGTTTCCCAGATAAATCCTCTGCGCGCGGACTGCGCACCGCACCAGGAGAACTGGCTACACATAGCGCAGCTGTACATCCAGACTGACACTCCGACTCGAGCTCGGCGTGGTATTGGGACACAGCCCGAACAAACGCAAGCACGTCCCCTGGTTCTACAAACCGAACAGATCCAGCGTGAGGTGCAGGCGCGCGTGCGTAACGGACATTCCCGGGCTCTTGTCTACAACGGGGTGTTAAGTGTCCTCAGCAAAAGGATGACTTCATAAGAGCAGAACAGGTTCATTTCCGTCTGTTTGTTTATCTGCGCGTGGTTTGGTTTGGAGTTTGGCGAGCGGTTACACTGGACTTTCAGCGCCTCCAACACTTTGTTTCTACGACTCCGGTGTGTCCCGACGCGCTAGTCGGACTTGTGAGCGATTCTCGATGTTATTTCCACGGTTTAGCTCGTGAACCAACAGCCAGGGCAGCTTGAACTCTCTCTCTCTCTCTCTCTCTCTCCAGTGTCCCACAGGGGCTCAGTGGCACTGCGCTCTCTGAATCGCTTCACTTAAAGTGAATGTGAACGTGGACGCGCCGCTGCGCCTAAAAGGAGCGACGTCATCTTCCCGGACACTGCTCAGGGATTGGCTACTGTCAGGACCACTTTCACTCTGCTGCCCTTCCTGCTCGGCTATCCCGCCTTGCTTTTGACCTAAGTTATGGTTGGGTCATGGAAAGATAACTATAGTTGATATTTCCCACTCCAGATATAAAGACATAGACTGTAGAGTATACTGTGTACATCACGAGGGTACATCATGAAAACATTTTGGTTGTATTTCAGGGGTGATGACCTGTACTATTCATGCACTTTATGTTAAAGAATCATCCAAGTGTGTGTGTGTGTCTAAGTGTGTGTCTTTATTGTTTAGTTAGTTGTCATTGTAATTGTTGTCATTTTCCCCAAGGCATACTGTACATGTTCACAAGCCATGTTGTATACATAGTGGCTACTCTGAAAAAAAAAGAAAAAGAAAAAAGAAAACGAAGGGTTCTAAGTGGCAAAGGCACATTTTTATTTGGGTTGAAATCTCATATTGTGTCTACGGGTACTCCGTGCTTGTGCCCTGGGACGAGGTGACATCAGTCCAGGGCGTCTCCCACCTTGCGTCCTGGAATGGGTTCTAAGCCCCCTTGCAACCCTACGCAGAAGTAAAAAAAAAAGCAGTACATAAAATGAATAGATGAAACACAAGGCTTGTTCTTCTGGAGAAACCTATAAAAGGTTTGCTGCCCAGAGAACACGCAACTGACCAAAAACCTTTGAGGAAGTCATATTTAAAAATCACACGATATAATGTCTGAAATGACTATTTACTATTTTGATGTCTGAAATGTACAGTAAGAAAATAGTGACATTAAAAGTTTCTAATAATTGTAACATACAGATACACTACAAAGAACCATTAAAAAAAGATGTAAAATGTCATGTTTACTATTTACAGTACCTTCTTCACCATGGGGATAGTAGCATTCCTGTCTAGCATAAACTAATTAAATGAGTAAATTATCAAATTACAGATGCATCTTAAAATGTTTTGCATCTTTATCATTGATACTGCATGAAATGTCACATAATAGTTAAGTAAAGTTATATAATTTATATAATTGCTCAAGTCTAATTTATCACCTCCAGATCTTCAGCCTGTCTTTATTGCCTTTTAATATCATGCTAGTGAATTAAAGTGTATCCAAGTTCAATTATTTGCTTTGTTTTTAAAAAAAGATAATTAATGAAAGCATTACACATTTGTGATTGATATTGTCTGTTGGCGTAAAATGTAATTAATTAGCCAAATGAAATTTCACTGCAGTTGTCTAAAGAAGTCAGTTAGTGGCCTGATCAATATTTAAGGCCAATTTCGAGAATATATGACATCCTGCTGAAAAGGCATTCAATTAAATTAGATCTGTTGTACCATGAATACCAGATGTTAATCAATGATCAGATACATGGAGTTAGTATGTGAGTGAGCACATTAAAGTGACTGAGTCATTAAAATGATTAATTAAAGATAGTCAAGTAATATGTATACATCGTTGTTAATGCATGGTATATGGGTGAAATATTAAAAGGCATTAATTATGTAAGGAATGCATAATTAAACTCAACCACTGGTGAGCTACTATCCTCAAGTTTATTACTTTTCTTGTGGTCACACTCTCCTTATACCAGAGCAGTTTGCCAACACACACACACACACACACACACACACACACACACACACACACACACACACACACACACACACACACACACACACACACACACACACACACAGATCGACAGATAGATTGATAGAGTCCTCTGTCTTGAAGACCTTTCATGGTAGAAAAAGACACCTTCTGTAAGTGCTTAATACCTAAATAAGGTTTTAGCTCAAAAATATAAACCTAGAACTTAAATAACAGTCAGAACTATTGTTAAAATCAATGCTGTAAATGTATCAACACTTTCCTCTAATTTTCCTACATGACTGACACATGTTACCTACATGTACTGTATGCCTGCCTGTGCATAATAAGAGAGACACATCTGTCTACAAAAGAGTGTGATATAAAGATCTGCTACGTTATTATCACCCAGTTTTATAAAACAGAATGAGATGACAATTAGTGGTAAATACCTGCAAGAGATCCATTCTGTGTTAAATACTGGCTGTTTTTCTTTTCTTTTCAGGAAATTAATCAACCACTTAACAGGAAACAGCAGTGTCATTATATTACACAAAGTTCAACATACTTATTTACACTGCTGTCTCATGTTAAGAGGTTGGTTAATTTCATCAAAGTAAATAATCAGGGTAATTGAAGTGAAGACCAGCCTTTAATCAATCACAAGTTTGAATGCAAAATCAATTGTGTGTATCCGCAGGATTGCATTAGTACTGTAATAAGAACTGTAATTCTTCTGCTGCACATTAATTTATGTGACTATGTACTCTTTAAATCAGACACCACGCATTAAGATCGTGATTTATGAGTCGTGAAGGGTGTGGAGATGATCTAAACAACTTCCTTCACATAGAGATTGGATGGTGATGGGAATGTGTGTGTGTGTCTGTGCGGGTGTGCGCGTGTGCGCGTGTGTGCATGTACAGGGACAAATTTAAAAAAAGGACACTGTTTTGCTGAGAACTTTGCTGATTGTTTTTCTTCATCTTTGTGTGCATTAATCATACCCGTGATATGAGTTCAGGGAAGCATTATACAAATTTGATGTTCCAATATACATATTATAACAATGCCAGGTTGTTATACCAGAGCCTCTCATCAGACTGAGTGCTACAGTGTCCTTCTGTCTGCGGGGCGATAAAAGTAAAATCAATGTGAGATTTGTAGGAAGTATCATATACTGTATTGTGTTTCGATTATCCGGGCCGCAGAAGAGGAAAACGTCTTATTCTGCATGTGTCAAACCCACAAATCTTTTTTTTTTGAGGGTCCGGTATGAAGGAAAGGTCCTAGGGATGATTATTCACTGCCACATTAATCACACTTTGAAGAGCATGCTGTATAAGCAGTCTGTGAAATTGATTCAGAGTAATTTAAACAATGCTATCTGTATAGCTAATTGATTTCTCATTTCAGATTCAGGATGGACATGTAATCAGATCTGGCCCTCAGTTCAGCCTATTACTCCTCCTTCTGCGATTCCATTAGAATGTCATCGTTTGAAGAGAAAGGATTAATGTAGCTCTTCATAATGTGACCTGTATCACGATAACAACGGGGGCATTTCTCACTGAGAAGCAATGTGCATGTACTGTATACATCATTTATGTGCACATGCCTGGCATCCCATCCAGGGTCCCTGCAACATTGAGACGGTTCACTCACAATGAATCAAAAGTAAATAAAATAAAATAAAGGCCACTACTACTGTATGACTGGCTTTGAAACATATTTATGACAAAATCTGAATGAATTGATGCACAGACAAATAGATTTCCAAGATCATACATTCATTGTCTTGAATTGGCTGAAAATGGCTGGGCTTTAATGGTTTTCACAGCTGGAAGTAGAGTAGGCAGCTGGTGGGTATATATACTGTACCACATTTAGCAAATGTTTCGTTATCCTCAGAGGGTGACATTAATCAAAATATATGCAAAAGCCCACTGAATGTTAACTCATGACTGTCTCTGTAATAATTTAGTCTCTTTCATATCCATCTCGTCTTTGTACTGTATGTGACCCATATCTGTCAGTAAGTTCATGTGCATGCCTAATCTACATGCATTATAAACGACAAAAACATTTTATTTATTTTTATCAGACAAGCCATCGTTTCATATGGATTCTTTTGTGCCTCCTGTCTGTTTTACAGGCAAATCGGGTATTCCCGTGTATCCCCAGGCACATTACTGCATGATGAATTGCTGTGGCAGTGATATGCTCATACATTGCGAGGTTTGATGTACAAACATTTTACATGGACATATTTCAGATGTAACTTATCAGTGAACACATATGACAGTTGCTTAGCTCTGAGTGTAAAATGGGCTCAGGGTGCACATCTGTAATAGCAACGGTGGAGCTCTCCATCTAGTGGCCATAATCTGAGGAACAATATGTCATGTGGTACCCTTTTAATGCGTAGATGCGTAGCCATAGTGTTAAACCCAACTGATTAAGATTGTGTAGATCAACAAAACAGCTCTGACGTGTGTAGGCGTGGATTCCACTAGACCGCAACATTAGCAGCATTTACGTCCTTGTGAGGTGGCACCTTGTTAGGTGGTGTCTTGTTAGGTGGTGTCTTGTTAGGTGGTGTCTTGTTTATCCTGCACATCACAGAGATGCTCAGTCAGATTGAGACCTGGGTTATTTCACGTCAACACCTTGTCACGTTGCCCAAACCATTCCTGAAACATCTTTGCATTGCGGAGATCACATTACGTACATTGCTTTCTCCAGCTTACCGTTTTCCAATAGTGCATCCTCTAGCCATTTTTCCCTCAGGTAAGAAAAGCACATGCACCTGGCCATCCACATACTGTAACACAAAAGAAAACATGATTCATCAGACCATAGCATGTCCTCCACTGATGCATGTCCAGTTCTGATGCTCCTGTGCCCACTGTAGACACATTGGCCAGTGGACAGGGTTCAGCATGGGCACACTGACAAGTCTGCTGCTCCACTGGAAACAAGCTGTGATGGCCTGTGTCTTCTGACACCTTTGTCCTGCTTCTAACATCAACTTTGAGAACTGATTTTTCACTTGCTGCCTAATATACCCCATGCTTGGACAGGTGCCATTGCAATATGTTACAGCTGAGCGGTAGAACAATTACTTAGCCACTTATTCTCTGTAACCCCAAAAACTACGAATTCATCATACAGTTCTGTTTGTGATCTGTATCATCTGATCTAACAAGCAACCTGTCTTTAAAATCCACTCATTCTGAGCCGCTTGCTGTTGAGTATTGATTGACTAGATTCCATATCTGTGAGCATAATTAGCATCTCATTTCAGGCACGGCATGCCCTCTGACACAGACACAAATCAGATCTGAGACTGTGAGTGTTATCCTGCTGCCAGATAAAAAAGAGTCCTTCGGCACTCAGGGACACCCCACAGAGACAAGAGCCATCATCTACCACCATGTCTCCGCTGCAAGCTGCAATCATACGCGTCTCCAGCAATGTCTCTTTAAGTGCCGTTTTCCATATACAGCATGTCTCTCGTTTTCTTTCTTTTCTGTTCTGTTGGAACAATAACGTCGTCTCTCAACCCAGTTGTGGGGAAATGAGATCCTCGGCTTGGTTGTCAACAGATGGCAGTGTTGTACAATGTGCCACACTGGGATCTGCATTCCTATCACGAGTAAGTATGATGTGAGAAGACATCTCCCATATGTCCCTGTTCAGAACATGTCCAATTTCTCCTTAGCTACTGGTTAGTAGAAGCATACAGCTGCTTAGATTTTTTTTTTTCCTATGCGTTTGCACTTGGTCAGAGCGTACAGAAAACATCAATCTGCGCAGTTCCTTTCTAGTAAGAATAGAGTGAAATATTAAATCATGACGTAAACTCAGATTCGATCACCCCAGAACATTTCGGATTTGTTTCTGAAATGTCCGATCGTTCTGAGTTGTCTTCCTGGATGTCTGGAAGGACAGGCGTTTAGTGGAGATAAAGCTGCTTTCTTTCACCAGGTGTGCGCGTCTTTTCCTCCTCCCTCCTCTTCTCGCAACATTATACTCTGTATTCCCAAACACCGTTAATCAGCCGAGAACTGATTGCAAGTAATAGGACACGCAAAGACAAATGGCTGCCTCCCACAGCGATGTGCTTCAGTTCCAGGTGATCACATCATGTTTGCCTTGTTACTTGGACAAACCTCCAGGGAGGAACATGTTGCCCTTCTTCATCCTGCTTCCCTATGCAAATTTCTGTTTGTGTCCCCCCTGACATTGTTTTATAAATAATTTATTGTTTACTCTGTCCCGATAACACACCCTAATGTCAAATTGTCACGTTTAATCACTAATTAAAAAAGCTACACGATCCTAATGAACAGCTCACACTGAAGGTATTTGGAATTTGCTTGTATGTAGTGGCAGGTTTCTTACAACCCGGAGAAGCGCGGTGTAAGGATGCAGCTGTCTGCTTTTTAATCTTGTTTATTTGCTGCTGAGAGTTGAAAGTGTAACCTTGTGTTTATGAATAAATAGGGCACTTTTACGCTTTCGCAGGCGAGATTGCTTATTCACCGGCCTCAGGGTACCCGATCCTTTCCTGGACTTTAAGTGCCATGTCACGTGTTCTTCCTGTGTCTGTCTCGGTTCCCCTTCCCTCAACCCAGAAACGTGGGTAGATGTTTTGGGGACTAATTAGGTGAGTAAATCAGTATGTTTAGCATGGTGCACATGATTCATTCCGTCTCCACACCAAGGCATAGCAGGGTCCAAGTTGTGCAACAGAAGTAGCTTGCAAGCTTGGAATTAAAGAGGACTACTCTCAGGGAAGCATAGGTGGCATACTCTTTCTCCCCTATCAATCACAGCAACACTAACCAATCATGTGCATCTGTGAGCTCACTCAGGGGAAAGCGGAATAGCTCCTTCCTTCAAGGGTGTTACGCTGCCACTGGCGTTCCATGAGGGGGCAAAAAGATTCAGTCGGTTGGCTTAATGTGCCTCAGAAAAAGGCGCGAGATAGCCTTTGCCTTCTCTGTCTGACAGGTGGGCACGGGCCATGACTAGAGTGATAATATCTGGGGGAAAAGGCTTACTGAAAATAAAAGAATGTAAGACCTCATTTACTGTTCATTTGGAATAGAATTTTTGTCAAGTTTATAGCGAGTGAAAGTTGGTGGAAGTTCGACGAAGCATGGTAGCATATGCTAAAGGTAAGCAGGGGAAGGCAAAAATTTATAGTGTCCCTCATTTATTTACCTTATTAATATAAAACAAGGATGACGCTGAAATCCCTGGTGTCCAGCTTTTACAGCTTCACTTTAAAAATCACCAATTCCAACTAGAGCAACAGCTCGGTTCCTCTTTGCTGCCCTGCTCACTGATGTGTCAAGTGTGCGTCCTGATAGCCTCCCACTGCCTCTGTCCTCCAGCCAATATGCCGGTGCACGACTGGCACTTGAAATGAAATAAATAATATAAGCGAAATGCAAGGGTCTGGCTTTGTCAAAGGCCTGTCTGTACCTGCTGACTGCTGAAAGACAACAGTGGGCCACAGGGGGTCGGTGTGCATGTCAATAGGTTTTACTTGGCGCGTCTTCACTTGCAAATGTCAGCGGCTCAGACATCGCTGTCTGTTGATGTAGTCTTCAGAGAGCACTCTTTCAGAAGCAACCCTCCTCTGTGCGGCTCGATGTTCTTTACCAGAGTGCTCTATACCCCTGGATGAAGGGTGCTTTCTGTTTAGGGACCTGCTCTTTGGTTCCTGGTGGGAGACTTTTGTTTGAGAAAGCATTAAGGAACTTAAGAATGTAAAATTTCGCTTGCGGGACAGAAGGAGGATAGGCACAAGCTGGCAAAGCAAAGCAAAGCAAAAATATTGGACAGCTGTTAAACAACAACAACAACAACAACAACAACAACAACAACAACAACAACAACAGGCAGAGATTTAAAGGCTGGTTTGTCCTTGGTCCCACTAGCAAAGTGTCATTTGATCACCACCTGAACAGCAATTCGCTTATCAAGAGACATGGATGCTTGCTTGGGGCACACAGATCAAACCTTGGCTCTTCATCTCACCCCGTTAGTCACGATTCTGCAAACGAAGCACATTTGAGCATCACCATGCCGTGTGTTCTCTCAAGCCTACGCAAGTTGAACATTTGGTTGGAGAGTGGTGTAGAAGTTCAGCAAGTGTGAATGAGAGCATGACTTTTGCAATTTAATTAGTCCTAATTTAAGCCCTACTTCTCATGGCCTGCTCTGTTCTTCCGTTGCTGCCGGCCCCCGTACTGGCAGGCCTGCGCCGCGGCGAGCTTTAACTATGCTAATCATCGAAGTGACTTCTGTTTCTGCAGCCTAGCCATGACAGCACAAAAAAAGGTGAGCGCATCGCCATGGTAACGCACTGTAGGTCGAAACAAAAGTCAGAGACGGTTATTGTCAGTGTTTCGCATTTTTAGAAGTCTGTTCATGCTGGTCTCACGCTGCAGGAATCATCTCCCAGCTAACGCTACACCGTGGATATTTTGAGGTACAGACTGAGCTACATGAACCGACTAGTCAAATGAGCTATAACAAAAGTTCTACTGGGATCTAAATGGGTCATGTCTTAAAAATAAAAGCCTCTCAGCTTTGCTGGCTCATCTCTGAAAACCTCGAGCCGCTTTCTTGACTGACTCTGCCGTGTCAGTGCTAATTAAGCCATACTGTACGTACACACATAGAATAGAGAACTTTCATAGTCTGGGCCATGCTTGTGAACAAGCCTGCGTCTCTCCACCTCACTCAAGTGAATTAACGTTACTCAGTTGAGCTCAGACTCAGAGAATCCAGTCGTTTTTCCTGTTTAAATGCAGTTAACTGGTTTAATAGCATATCTGTGAGAAACATGAGTCTGGATGTCTGTGTGGGAGGAGAGGATGTAATAAAAGTAGAGGAAGATGATAGCTGTGTGGTTGGTGGAAATGTGAGCTTTGGGCCTGGGGACGGAATATGAGTTTAGTACAGTCAGGACCCCGAGGCAAGTATTTAAGCAGTTAAGGAGTGCTTCTCATGATCTGAGAAGGCCAGTAGCAGCCTTTTAAAGTCTACCATATGGAAGCACTGTACACTCCTGAGTCCCTGCAACATCTCAGTAAATGGGTTATGTGGGGCTGTGGGTATTTCAAGCCTCCTGTGTGTATTCCCCAAAGAGATAAATAATGCAAAATGGGCTGATTGAGCGGCATACTAAGTTGTCGAAACCTGTAGAGTGTTGGTTGCTCTGACGCGACAGACTTGGTAAATGCCCAGCTCCTTCTGATCCTAAAACTCAGTTCAAGCCAGTAGAAGAAAGCATTTTGTCATGGTGTATAGCATGACCAGTGGGAACCCTAGACGAGACATTATTGCTTATATTTGTTTGAGAGAGGAACCTGAAAAACAAATTGATGAACAGCATGAAAGGACAGTGCAGAACAGAATAGATGCCACCTCTCATCCTGATGAGAACAGGGGACAATTGAGAACAGAGCTAGTTTATCCTCATGTCATTCTGACAAATTGTCACTTAATCATTGCTTCTACAGCAGTGCAAAGCAAATAAGCCACAAGAAAATAGAAGCCTGACCAAAAAAAAAAAAAAAAAAAAGATGCTTGGTTTCCCTTCTGGCCAGCACAAGTCCTATTGTCCAGTTTCACCATGTCCTGCATCAGCCGGAATGTCATGGTGGATCAATAAAGACATCACATACAATATACCAGACATCAGCCCACAGTTTCAGAGTTGACTAAGGGAGTTGGAGCTCTCTGACCTGTCCTGGCTTCTGTCACATTAATGAAACTTAGCTGTCTCCGGTTAGAATGTCAGTCAGTCTTTCTCAGCCCCAAGTCTGAGTGACCCAAGGTTTAATGAGTCTGCCGGAAAGGTTATTGTCACCCAATGACTTCTTAATCAGAGTTATGAAATTAGCATTGTTTCCAAATGTGCAGTTTAACCCTGCTCACCTTTAATATCTGTAGCCTTCTTTTTTTTTATTTGGTGATATAATGAATGCATTCCTCACAGCTCATTAGCTTGTGCTGACATTATCTCACTCAGGAGAGCCTTGAGCAAACAGGGTGAAATCAGCCAACATTTGCAAACATGCAATACCCCTGTAAATTCGAAAGGAGCCCTTGATCTGTAGTAGGGGGGAAAAAAAGCACCTTTGAGAAGTGTCAGGTGCAATGTATGTTCGCCTGGGAACAATGGTGAATGCAAATGCAACCAAGAACGTATACCGTAGGTGTATAATGATCTGCATGCTTGAATGTAGTCTGCGTTTTTTTTTCTTTCCTTTTCCTGCAACTAAGCTGACATGCTTTGAGAACAAAAGGGAGATATAAAAATGTCTCGTATAGGTGCATGATGGCTGGCTTAAAGCCTGAATGAATACCACATACTGGAGAGAAACAGTGCTTTCACTGCGGAGGAGGTGTTTGGAATACAAGAATGTGTATGTTACTTTTTCATCTATAATGTTGCTAAGGATTCTGATAAAATATGATCAGATTAGTACAGACACCACACATTTAGCCTGGAGACATGTAAAGATTTTGTACTATGATTTTGTAGAGATTGCAACAAAGACATTCATGAAAAAAACAAAATCCATGATGAACAAACACAACAAATTCCAATAGAGTTTACTTGGAAAAGAAAAGCTGCCAGGTTGACCATAAAATCGAGACTGAAATCAGTAGAATACAACAAGGAGCAGATCCACCTTCTGTCCATTACGCGTCCATATGGATTTGCTTTGGATTAACACGCATTAGGTTTACATGTCCTTGATGCTCCATAACCATGTAAAGTGATGATGAGGTTTAATGAGTGAGCGCCAGATCAGAGATTGGTGGTGAATGTGGTAATGCATGATGGTGAGAGAGAGAGAGAGAGAGAGAGATGATGAAGACCCTTTAGGAAAGTGTGATTTTCATCAGAGCTGTTGAAGCTTTAATTAGAGCCTTTGGAAATGCTGTGTTGAGTCTTCTCTAATTTGGTTAAAAATGCACGCAATTACAGCACAGATGTGCACAATATGGAAGTTTAGCATCAACTAACTAGCACTTGGCTTGCTTCACATGCCAAATTGAGTGAGAGGCTCAGTAATGTCAATGGCAATCTGGAGCTCCTTTTAATAGTGCCCAGTGCAAACTGCAGAACAATGAGAACACCTTCTGGCTCAATCCCAGTTCAGTTTGAGATGTAAAAACAAGAGCATTGTAGGGTTTTTTCATGATAGTGGAGTTGACCTAGTAAGGTACATGGTTTGATCTGGAGGTCAGATTACTGCCAGTATTGAGTTTTGCATGCCCTTCCTATGACTGTGCAATCTTCCTTCACGTTCTCCAGTTTCCTTCTGCCTCACAAAAAAAAAAAAAAAAAAAAACCCGTCAGTAGGTGGATTGGTGACTCTGTTCCTGCTTCATGCCCAGTGTTCCTGGGATAGACTCCAGATCCCAGGTGTAGCTGAGTAGGATTTTTATACACAGTGTGGTAGGTGACAATGCAATATGTTTATAGTATTTCCATCAGTGCGACAGAATTTTTATTACAGTTGAAAAATTTATACTCATCTTGGATGTTTTTTTTTTTTTTCACTTGTCATATTGTATTCACTTTGGAATTGATCAGATGTTGGAGACGGACTTGAAAGGTTCAGACATCTGTCTTTTTTTTCCTGAGACTTCTAACATCTGTTTCTACATAATGCATCGTCCCATCTACTGGGATTTTGCTTCTGTCTCTTTTTCTTCAGCTCATTCAAGATGTCAGACATATGAAAAATATTCAACTAGAGCACTGTCAGTACAGAAAAACTATCTGGGGGTAGTCACTTAATCAGATTGTTTGCCTATTACACCATCCATCTCTCGCTCTAGCTGTCTATGTCTGTAGATGGTGATTATTATAATTTTTTTCCATCTCTCTGACCATTAGACTCGTCTAATGTATAGATAATTGATGCTCACACTTTAAGATAATTTTATGTCATATTGTGCTTACATAAGCCACTGTATAAACAACGTTCACACCCCATTGTGGTAATGCAATGGCTAATGACAAACGTTGAAATGCATGTATGAATCATCTACAGTAGGTGCATATTACACCATTACCTACCTCCCTATCTCACCATGGCTGGGGTGTAATTATGTCAATCACAGGGCGCTAACAAACATGAGTCTCATCTCAGATCAGCTCACCCTATTGCTGATGATGGCTGTTTTGAGTGCAGATTCATTTGCCTGTTTTGTATACTCAGTGGGATCAGGGATATGAGCTCATTAGCATATTTGTGATGAGAAAGCCTGCCTTCCCGACAGAGAGAACAGGATCAAATGTGAGATGCATTAGCAGATGGCAAACTAAAAAGCAGCAAGTGATGCGAGCAGAGGAATTTACACCAGATTCCTTAGCAACAGGAGAACAATAGGATTTTTGTTCTTTTTTTTTTTTGCATTGTGTGAAATGTATTTGGGGCTTAGGTGCTTTGGGACTAAAAAATGCTGCACATGTGCATTGTATACCCAGCACTGGTTTATACTAATCATGAGATAGTAACCTAGCAACAACACGGAGTTGCAAATGTTACATAGCACCTTTCTCGTCACGTCTCCGTGTTCTTCTGTCTCTCCTTTTCTACTTTTCATGAGATATTTACTTTCTCTGTCTCTTGAACCACAGTGAACTCTTTCCATACTCTATTGCTGTGCTACCTCCTTCATTGTGATATTATATGTTCAGGTCCAAGCATGCTCTCCTACCTGTGTGTTCCAAGCCCCATCAAAGCCACCATCAGCTACTTCAAATCTAACATTTGGCCTGGGATCGAGGTCTCGACTGAAAGGTGACACAAATTCTGTGCTAGAAGAGGAATGAAACTGTAAAATACTCCTATGCTTTTTTTCGGAGGGCTTTTGACTGTGACTTTGATTGATTTGTGCCTCTTCATGGATGCAACTCCAGCACATCTCTGCAGCTTATAGTTAGAATGTTAAAGCTGGATGATGGGGTAAGCTGATCAGTTTTAATGTAATCAGTAATACTGAATTATTCCTTTAGGTTGAAGGACACACACACACACACACACACACACACACACACACACACACACACACACACACACACACACACACACACACACACACACACACACACACACACACACACACACACACACACATTTCCCTGTCTTTCTGTACAGCAAAACCCTCTGCCTACTTTATTAATACAAAGAA
>JAAGKR010004897.1:0-56139 GCA_011419295.1 Clarias macrocephalus | reverse complement strand
TTCTTCAGACCCCGGAGCAGTCACTCTGGCACAGACGAATTGACGTTTGATAAATACGCTGCTTTCTTATCCACGTTTACCCGATGCAAGTCCCATCCGAGGAGGCAGACGTTTGATTGGCATCATTATGGCAGAGGCGGGGCCGCAGTCACCACTCGCGAACCTTTTACTGAGCGTTTCTATGACAACAATGCATTAGGCCCTTGATCACCCGATCATATTTAATTTTGGGCCTCGTTACCATGATGCTAAACATATTTGCTTTTTTTTTTTTTTCCCTCTGCCGTCCTCGTCCACATCAATTTGTAAATGAAAGCGGTAAGGAACAAAAGGAAGAATTTTAAAAGAAGTGGTGATGAGAGAGAGAGAGAGATAGAGAGGGAGAGAGAGAGAGAGGGAAAAGAGAGAGCAAGGCGAGGGACGCGCTAATGAGGGTTTCTAACGCTCTTTCTGGCCTGATGGGCTTGATCCCTAATGGGAAGCAAATTGAAAATCAGAGGTCTCATTGGACTTGGAGTAAACCTCATACACCACACACAGAGATGCAAATACTCCACTATTTCCAGCACATACAAACATCCTTCTTCAATCAGTGCCTTATTAAAGACCAGCCACGATCTTGTTAGAAATTCTAATTAAAATCAATTGAAGGCTTTTTTTGTTTTATATACCGGCCATTTATTATACTTGATAATCAAAGATGCACTTTCAAAAAACGATATTGAGTTGCCGCTTGTGCAGGCTTAAACCTACAGTACAAGACAAAGACTGGAATCCCAGGACAGACAATACTTGTGGACATGTTATGTGATACTACATTCCACAAGAGAGCTACGGTACCACATGCCATGGTAAGCATGGATGTTTTTTCTTCCTTCGCTTCATATTTATAAGAACTTATTTATAAAATGGGACAAAAATACATTTTGATTTCATGCTTCAGAAGCAAACGAAGGACACTGTACCATCTGCCCCTTTAACAGTAAACACAGAGAGAAGAAACGCAATGGACTATGCCTGTACAATTAGCTGTATTTTACCCGTGATCATGGTTTCTGGTTCTATTTAATTGCTACAGTTATACCAAGGCGCTGTGGAATTCTCGAATCAGAAAGTCTGGATTCATTCTAATTAAAAGCATGAGTTTGCCAGTACTTTAAGTTATGTGCTGATATTAATGTACTCTTTCTAATACAGCGGTACCTCTGCATACGAATTGAATCCGTTCCGGAGGCGAGTCCTTATGGTGAAAATTCGTATTGCGAAGCGCATTTTCCCATAGGAAGTAATGTAAATGCAGATAATCCGTTCCAGCTACCCAAAAATATTCTTTCATATAAAAACATTCAATTAAAACAATTTTAAAAAGTCAAATATGAAATAATTTATTCGTTATTTATGATTCCTCTTGGCATTTGCTTTAAAAATGTATTTAAAAACAAAACTGAAAGTGGTTCCTTTTTCTTCTTTCTACCATCCTTGCTAACATTCTTCGGACCCATGGTGCTTCACTAAATCTTACAAAAAAAAAAAAAAGAAAAAAAAGATTTAAACTTACTTTGCTTGGCTTTCCACTGGCGCAAACACATTTTGAATGTACGCTCAACTGGTGGTCGTTTGTATCCTGGAAATGCTTTGTACACTGAGGCAAATTTCTTGCAAAATTAAATTCTTCAGGTGAAATGTTATTAGCTTATTCAATTATTACATTAAACATTTTACATTTTTGTAAAAAAATTTTTTTTTTTTAATTTCAATAATCAATGATAATGTGAGGTTTTCCGTAAGGAAATATTTTTACAGTACATTTATGAAAACGTCTCCAGTGTCACGCTGAATTTTTGTCTTATAAACGTACATTTTGTTGAGCACCTCAACTACCAGTTCCATTGATTCTGTGGCAGTGATGGGTTTTGCCAATGATGGGGTTCAGGTTGTTATTCCGATGCACTGCCTTCCTCCTATCTCATTCCGGCTTTGGAATGGCCAATGGCAGAGTAACCTGTATGGGCATAGGGTTAAGGGCCTGGCCCAAGTGGCAACCCGGTGATGGCGGAGCTTAAACCTCTGACCCTCTCAATCCAACAACCCAGCGCCTCAACCACCTGAGCCACCACTGCCCTCTATTAACTTTCATTTAGAGAGAAAAATAGATGCTGGATAGGGAACAACTATTTATACATGCTATATATACATAGGCCATAACATAACCTAACTTCTCTTATAGACATTCTTTAATAAATTCAAATTTGTAATCTTTAGATAAAATCTCTATAGTTTAAGAGGAACAAAGCACTCCTAGTCAGGTTGTTCAGGGTGCTGAAATAATTAATTATGAACTTTAGTGAACACTTTTCCCGAGGAAAGAAAATCGGCTAATGGTATCTTATATCAATGTGTAATAAATAAAACATGAAAATATGTGCTATTTCTAGTGAAAAAAAATAAAAAACAAAAGTAATAAATGAGAGTAATAAAGCAGTAGGCTGTTACAACTACAAAAGATTATTTTCCTATAATAGCACATGCCAAAGTGTGTTAATCTTCTTTTACAAGAGCAAATTGCGGAAGATAAATTACATTGAGTAACAACATGCCACTGTTATGCTATAGCAGTTTCTTTACAGACTCCCTTCAATAAATCTTAGATAAACACATTTTAAAAGCTTTATTTAGCCAAAAAACAACAGTACTGTGGATGCCATTCATTTCCTCCTTTTAACTTATATTCACTTTAATAAAATTCTACTAATTACATTAAAGAAATAAGATCGAAGGTTTTGCTGTGACAAGCTGAAAGGTGCCTCTAGATATAAAAAAAAAAAAAAATTGTTTATGAAACAACCTCAGCAGCAACCTCCCTTCCCCTCTCGTCTGTTCCAACCGCTCAGCGTTCAGCATCACCAGTATACCCATCATCTGCACCAGATTCTTACTGGTTTATGCCTTAAGTTAGATGTTTTTTATGCTTGAATGATTCGTGGGTCACTGTAGCTTAACTCAGGTAAAGGGACAGACCTGAGAGGCAAAACAAAGAGAACAAAGGCTTTCAGAATGATTAAGTCTGGCTCTTTAGGAACAAAATATGAAGATATGAGGGCAGCTCAAGACTTCTGCACAATCCTGTATATGGATTATGAGCATCCGCGACACAAGTCCCAGCAGACACGACAACATATTAGAACGAGCCCATGAATACAGACTTGTGATTTGTTTTGCAGACCGAACTACTCTCAGATTTGCTGGTATAGACAATGTATGTATACCTCGACATTTCAACCAATCAGGAGGGAGAATTCCACAGCGAATCACAACGTTCACATGGTGCGACTCGGAATCCATATTTATTGTTAGGCTTTCGGCTGCTCCCGTCGAGAGGTCGCCACAGTGCACCATCCGATCCGCACATAAACCGGGCTTGGGGCGGGAATCGAACCCGGGCTTTTCCCATGGCAGGTCAGAAACCTACAACTGAACCAACGATGCCCTACTGAGGTTCCATATTTATTATGTCTTTTTTATTATTATTATTTATTATTTATTAATGCCATTTCTTTATTTAGAATGTGATTTGAACATTTGCAACTTCACATAAATGAAACACAACTAAGGAACAATTATTTATTTGTTCACTTTGATGATTACTACTGGATTCAGGTCACCCCCCCCCCCCCACCCCCACTAAAATAGATCTTGCTGTATAACGTACGTGTTGCTTAGAAATTACGGGCACCTTCAATATTTTGAGAAAAAGACTATATTACAATATTCGCTAGCTGTTTAAAAAATGCTATAAAATTCTCGATTGCAGTACTGAGTAAAAGTAAAAGATCGATTTTAGCCATTGTCATGCAGCATTTAAAAGGACAGTGAAAGGGAGAAGCCCAATAAGTGATAGGGATGAAAGATGGACGAACGAGAACGAGAAACGCCATGTCGGAGTTAATTGGAAAGCGAAACTCTAGCCTCATTAACATCAGCTGAGCTAGCGAGATAATTAAGGCCTCGCGACGCGCACCATGTGAATACGCTCTTTCTTTTCCCTCCTTTCTCTTTCCGCGGACACGCTCCTGAGCAAGGTCTCTCCTTTTGTTCCTCCCAACGAGAGCTTTCCTGTAGCTCGTCTCTCCTTTATTTAAGCAGCACGGCCCATCGGGGACCAGCCAACGTCGTGTTTAATGCGCACATCTAATCTTAGATTCACAGTATTCCTTATGAAAAAAAAAACGCACATGGAACGTGCAAATTGAACAGCAGCGTCCGTTTTCACACAGTACTGAAGGACTGTTTTTTTTTTTTTTTTTGGGATCAAAGCATATAGGAATCAAATAGAAACGTTCCATTATATAGTCTACGGGTATTTATTCCAAATTCAATATTCAATATTTTTCAAACCCACACCAAGTGCTCATAGTATTTTTTTTTCTCCCTTCTTTCAGGTTCAGGTATGAGTAATGCTACATGGATATGTACGGTTTCAGAGCAGTGACCTATATTTACAACGAGCTGCGAGGCGTAATCGGAGTGAATAATTCAGAGAACGTTTCGCAAGATGCCAAATACGGCATGGCTGAATGCTGGATATTTCAGTCATGCTTCAGGCCCCGTTCCAAACCGAGCTTTCGTCTCCTGTGGCGAGCTGGGGATTGATCAAAGACGTCAACAAAAATAAGTTAATACGAACAATGGCTGGAAAACACTTTGTACGCTTGGGATGATATTTATTTATTTATTTTCCTAATTTGAGATGAGATTATGTAAAATACAAGAGGAAAAAAGTGAAATGGGAAAACACACACACACACAATTATTAATGGCATACTCACTCACTTATCTCATCGTCTATACCGTGTTATTCTGTATATGGGGTTCCAGGGGCCTGGAGCCTATCCCAATCCATCGCAGGGCACACACAATTTGGGAACGCCAATTAGCCTAATCTGCACATCTATGGAATGTGGGAGGAAACCGGAGTACCGGGGAGAACATGCAAACTCCATGCACACAGAGACGGGAATCGAACCTGCACCCTGGAGGGGCAAGGCGACACTGCTGACCCCTACACCACCGTGCCGCCCTTAATTAATTACATTTAAATTAATATGTCTATGAGGATGAGAAGGACACATCCCCAAATCTACAGCAGCACAGTCCACTCGCCCGGCTGGACAACTTTGATGTCTTTCTTCTTCGTGTCGTGTGTACGTGTTGTTTTACATCGAGCAGGAATGACATCGTCATGCTGGATTTACAAGTTGAGAAAGAAAGTGTGTATACGTAGGTTACATAAGTGTCGACTTCGATGACAGTTCACAGGATTCATTCCAGGGGAAAAGTTAATTAGCCCAGGAGTCGTTCTGGCGTACTTAGTGAATCTATCCCTCGCTTTCATCTCGTTTCGCATTGCAGGTCCCGAGCTCGTCTTCATTAGCGCTCGGATCTCGGTTCCTTTGTGCCCAGAGTTTCTCACTGGAGTTTTACTTGTACGTTATGAACACGCCCGGTTAAGCAGCGGTTAAGTCGCAATTTCTGTTTACTGATATTTACCTCAGCGTCTTTGTTTTTTTTTTTAAACCTCTGTAAATTGTGTAGGTGATGGAAACATCCAATGATTCAAACTCTTTACCACTGAATAGCTTTTTAAGCGTGACTGAAAAATGATCAGGGCCCGTATTCATAAAGCTTCTTAAGCCTAAAAGTTGCTCCTAATGATGAAATTCTTAGCAAATTCTTAGAATTATGACATTTTCTTAGAATTTTCTCTTAAATTTGGGACTAAATCTTAGTAAAGAATAAATAATTCATGAAACATCTTAAACTTAAAAACAGCTCCTAAGGTAAGAGCTGTTAAGAGTAGAAAGGACTTTTAAGAGACTTAAGAGTTTCTACAGTATAGCAGAGGACAAAATGGTGTAAGAAAGAAATATTCTCTAAACACTAAACGTAAACACTGCTCTTCTGTCCAATTTGGTTTTATTGTTCTTTTCTTACGGCCTAATCTAATCTAAGAATTTTCTAAGAATTTCTTCACTAGGAGCAACTTTTAGGCTTAAGACGCTTTGTGAATAGGATAAAATTATAAATACGTTCGTTATGGTTTAATAAAACGTCCAGAAACTGTGTAAGAGAATCATTTTAGCCTAGATGGAGAAAAAAATTTTCAATATTAAAATGACTCACTGACTTTATGATCCACTTAAACAGATTAATAATAATAATAATAATAATAATAATAATAATAATAATAATATAATTGTAATAATAACAATATATTCCAGGGCAGTGTGGCCTCCCGCCTCTAAGGTCGAGGGTTCAATTCCCATCTCGGGTCTGTGTGCATGGAGTTTGCATGAGTTTCCTCCTCATGCTTGGTGGGTTTCCTCATGGTGCTCCGGTTTCCTCCATATTAGAATAACTGGTGTTCCCAAATTGCCCCGTAGTGCATGTGTGCGCTGTGATGGATTGGCACTTCAGCCTGTTCAGGAGGTATGTTCCCCGCCTTGTTCCCTAAGTCTCCTGGGATATACTCCAGGCCCACCATGACCCCAAACAGGTATAGAAGATGATAACATATTCCATCCAAACTCTAGGTTTAAAAAATATATATAATAAAAGTGAGTCAGTGAATCATTTCAGGTTTGATAATTGTAAAGCTTTTCTTTGTTGTCCTGTACAACGGTGCTTGAATCTTATGTCAGCACAAAAATGATTCACTGTGTTTAAAAAATTACATACAGATACAAATCTACTGCAACCCTACAAATGCTATATTTGATAATAATTAAGTCATTTGTTACACCTTGTTTGCTCTCATCTAAAGCTTGAATCAGTGAATCATAATGTCAGGATAAGATTCGCACGTCTCGCTCTTGAAATGGACGGAACTGACGAATCCTTCGCTTCTCACCGAGATTCCGCTTCCCGCTAACGTTCATCGGGTCAGCGTTTGAGTCAGCGATGCTTTCAATCATACAGTAAGTGAGCTTTAGTTTTCTCTCTTTCAGCGGATCAGTGTTTGTATCAGTCAATCTTTTGATTACAACCACGATTTGCTCCTCTGGCAATCCTTCTGTCATGAGCAAAAACTGCCTCATCTTGCAATCAGTGTATGAATGAATGAATCTTTTGATTTCTTTCGATTCGCTCTGGCAGCGTCTACTTCAGTGCATCTTTTGGTCATGAGCGTGATGAATTATTCTAAAGTTAAACAGATGAGCTGAATCAGGACGTTCAGTTCACGTAGTATTATGTAGGCTTTTTTTGTGCAGGAGATTCTGAACATTCTTTGGAACATTTCGGGACATTCGACATTTAAGTCTGTGTTGGTTTTTTGGTCTGAAATAGACTTTCTTTTCTCCATGTCAAGGATACTTTTAGTAGTCCATGTTCCAAACCTCTCATACACTCTTAGCATGCTCAAGGGCCTTTTTTGTTCCTCTTGGGTTCTATGCAGTGTTTTCACATTTTGGAAAAAAGAAAGTCCAAGTCCAAGAACTGTCCAATGAACCACTGAAGGAAATTCATTTTCTTTCTTTCTTTCTTTCTTTCTTTCTTTCTTTCTACCTTCCTTCCTTACAGCTTTCCACAGATCCCATCAAGAAAGAGGGTGAGGACAGTCATGTCATTATCCCAAATATTGTGTATGGGAAACTACATAACGTTGGGTTAATTTTTTTTTGCATTTTCATTCCATTAGATTTGATGGAGTCCACTTTCTGTAAATCGTGCAGTAGATTTTGTTTTGTTGGTTTTTGTAGTATGAATTCCATCCATCCATCCATCCATCCATCCATCCATCCATCAATCCATCCATCCATCCATCTAGGAACTTCTGGATCCAACTATGGACTGTAAAGCCCAATAGAGACCATTATATTTACCATTGGATAGGACCTCTGGTCAACAATTTGGGAACGCCAATTAGCCTAACCTGCATGTCTTTGGACTTTGGAGGAAACCGGAGTACCTGAATGAAACCCACCAAGCACGGGGAGAACATGCAACATCCATACACACAGACCCCAAGGAGGGAATCAAACCCGGACCCTGGAGGTGCCTACCAGTGAGCCATCGTGCCGCCCGTAGTATGAATTATTCACTAGTAAATTAGTAAGGAATATACAGTATGCCTTGACCCACCTTTTAAAAAAGAAAAAAAGTAATTATAATGCAAAAGGGAGGAAGCTATTGTTTGTTTGTGTGTGTGTGACCCAGATCTAGCAGAGCACACATGTCTGGACTACTGTGATTTGCTGTGTATGTGTTTTATTTGTGTTCTGATGACCCTGTGTTAAGTTTCCTATTGTACCCTGTAAACACTTTCCTTTCACCAGAACACACTTCACCTGTATGCTTTTAGTCTATTCAGGTCCAAGACGAAAAGTGCCAGTCGCTCCATGTTGCTTAATGTAAGCTTCCACGTGTTGTACTGTACATTCTCCTGTGGGTGGAGTCGAAGCCAAGGTCAGCATCCTGTCCAAAATCCAGCCCTTCATCTAAGGTAACCATGACGACCTTCCCATAAACACCTTGGCACAGTGGTTTAAATGGCCCCAGCGGTGACCGAAGCATTGAGCATTATACCAAGTGTGCGTGTTCTTATTGTCTCAGCTAAACTTTAGCATTAAGGGACTCTGAAGAGCAACGCAGCCGCTCTGAGAGCCGACGAGCTGCATGAATGGGTTCAATGGTTCACTGCACTCTGAATGGCTCTAGATCGGGTTTAAACAAGGTCTTCCTCGAAAAAGGAAAAGAAAAGGGAAAAAAAAAACACAGTACATGCTTTCGCTCAGCTGGAATACATCCCACGCTGCCTTAATGCACAGTTCTCTTGTCATAAAAAAATAAATAAATAAAATAAAAAAGTTTCTCTGCTCCGATATAATCAGCAAGCTGAGAACAATATCCTACATCATTAAGGTTTGATGTAGAAATGGCTTCTTCAAAGGTTATTTATATAGTTCAGGGTTCGAAAAAGGTTCGACTTTGAGTTAATGACACCCAAAACAAACAAACAAACAAACAAACAAACAAACAAAAAAAAATATATATATATATATTTATTTTTTTTTTTTTCTCCCCAAATTTCCAGGTTTATACTACTAATTCCTAGTTTAGTCAGTACAAGTCCTAAAAATCACTACCAAGTTCTTCGGACTGATTATGTTTTTCCATGATGAAATGGGAGTGGTCTAATGGGAGTGGTCTCTTTCAGGACGACGGATCACTGATGTGATCTCTGATATACCATAGTGATGAGTGCATCTGCGCCAAAAGCGATGCTCCCATCATGTATAGTTCCCACTGTACAGTGTTATGATCTGGAGTTGCTTCAGGTGGTCAGGTCTAGGCACAACAACATTATGCGTCAATAAAGCGAAGTCAGCTGACGACCTGAAGGTACTGAATGACCATTCCAGAACTCAATGGATATAAACGTTATTTACCTTCTTGCATAAGATGCCAATGTGCAGTTTAATCCAAGCTAAACATGGAAATTTTAGAGTGAGTAATGTACAGTAGGGTTCTCTGTTTTGCCTAGATATTATACATAATATAAATACAAAGGACGTTCAAGTCAAAGAGGGACTTTTGATTGTGTAAAATAACCGAACAAAGTTATGAGAATAAGAACTCCCTTTATTTCTCTCTCTATATATAATCCCCTGCTACACTAATGCACTTTTGCAGCGTTTCACTAGTGCTTGGAGACCATCAAAGTAGAATGTTTTCTCAGTACGCCAGAGCCATGATCTGACTGCCTACGCTGGCCTTTCAGGAACTCCTTTAAGGGAGAAATGGCTTGAAACAAAGTTTTGAAATGAGGAGGCAATACAGTGGAACCTCAGATTGCGAGTAAAGTGGTTTACGAATTTTCCGCAAACCAGGCAAAGATTTTTAATAAATTTTTAATCGGAAACTGAGCAAGTATTAGTTTACGAGCGCCGAGTATCATGTATCACGCATGCGACTCTTATTTTGACACCGAGCGTCACTCTCTCACCTTTTCAGCCCCCAAACGCTGAGTTTTCATTACTTCTTATGGGAAATGATGATTTGATTTACGAGTGTTTTGGAACACGAGCCCACTTCCGGAACGAATTATGCTCTTAATCCAAGGTTCCACTGTAACTCCCAGCTGAGTTCCTGTAATGTGCGAGTGGTGTTGGTGAATGATTGTGTGCTCAGTTCCCGCAGACAGATGCGACAAAGTATCCGCCGATGTTAAAGAATCAGGCGCTGATCTTGTTTAAAACACTTGCGCCATTCAAATGTTTTGCTGTGACTAAGAGTCTCATCACTGTACAAGAAATTTCATCACAGGTCCTGGTTTGGCTTGAACGCAAAATGGTACCAAATGGTTTCCAAAACGATTCTCGGAAATATATTTCGGAGATTTATGTGCACTTCGATCAAAGTCCCTCCATTCCAATAACTATAATCTTTGATTTGTGGGCCTTTATCGTGCATGCTAATTTTGAAAGGGATGAAAACGTGGACAGGCTGTGCATGTGCGTGTGTGTGTGTGTGTGTAATGATACTGCTTGCTATTAATGCATATTTATGCATTTCTATAAAACACTCGACGTCCGCTGCATGCTTTCATAGGTACTAAATAAAACCTTGAAGCAGCCCATATGTTAAATATGTAATGTGTGAAGAGGGCCATATGTTTAATATATAATGTGACTTGAATTATTAACTGAGGAAAAAAAGACAGGAAGATTAAACAAGTCTTCGCATAAAAAGAAAAAAGAAAAAAGAAAAACAGAGTTTAATTTCTAATTAGCAATGTTATTGTTGTGATTTATCATGATTATGATGCGATACTGTATCGCACTTTATTTCATCGGGGAAATAAAATCATCCAGGTGGATTAAGGTTTCTGTTTATAGAGCGTATAGAGCGAGAGTGCGAGGGAACTGGAAATGGAAAGACAGCTGCAGATGAAAGCTTATGAATAGGCTTAAACAATTTACACAGCTGACAGGCTAAAACAAACATGTTCCATCTTCTTTAGTGCCGCGGT
The DNA here is from genome assembly GCA_011419295.1 of Clarias macrocephalus. Classification (NCBI taxonomy): domain Eukaryota; kingdom Metazoa; phylum Chordata; class Actinopteri; order Siluriformes; family Clariidae; genus Clarias; species Clarias macrocephalus. The sequence continues at coordinate 45,110 of JAAGKR010004897.1, read as the reverse complement.
TCATTTCTCAGAACTTCACTGTTGTTTTCTTGCCTTTCATATTCCTCGCTGACGCAACACTCTGAAGATCTGGCTTTCATCAGGGGATAACGCTAAATAGCTGTCCTACAAACTCCGGGATGCCAGAGTGTCAGCGAGGAACCCTGGAGCCTTTCAGGTTCGAACCTTCATCAAACGCACTCGTCGCTCAGAGCGAGAACTCGAGGCCTGGGAATAAGCTCAACAGCATCTCGCTCTTTCTTTGTGAAGCTGTTTTTTTCTTCTTCTTTTTTTTTTTTCCCTTGTTGTTTAGGATGTGTTTTATACGACAGTGAGAGCGTATGTGTGTGGGTGTATATGCAGCCAATTGCTATTCCTTCTAAACGCTTTCAAATCCAGAAGCATTGCTCACCGTGGTTATGGGAACCAAAATAAAAATAAATAAATAAATAAATAATAAAAAGTTTTATCAAGTAGGGTTTCATGTGATGTACTCACATTACATCAGCTTTACTCCGCGGGAGAGTTGAGTGGATATAATAACGTGATGTGGTCGACATAACCGACACCCCTGACTATCTCCGTCTGGACGATACATCACCACTGACACCTTGTGATTATCCTCTGTTGCTACAGCATCCTGACTTTTAATTAACTTCTGCCAATCGATATTGCAAAAAAAAAAAAAAAAAAAACACGCCAGCCTTTAACCTTGACACAACAAGAGTTCATTATAATCCAGGGGCTGCATCCTCACACTCATAACTACGTACTGAACCTCTTCTTATTTCATTGCAGCTACTGAATAATTCACAGCGGTTTCTGTAGATCAGGCTATAAAATAAACGGCTGGATGATAATCTAAGGTCGTTATATGAACGATTATAATGCATATAACAAAATATCAAAACAGTCATAATATGAAGGTATAGAGAGTGTTGTGATTGTAATACTGAGCGATGTTTATACTGTAGCTAGGGCTGCATAAGGAATTGTCAAAAAATCTAAATCACAATATGAACCTGTGCAATTATCTAATCGCAACAAGGTGCAGTTTATTGTAGGTGATTGTAACGGGTTCGACCCAAAGTTGCACGGGCGGCACCATGAAACACAGACACGAGGCGAGATCTTAGAGGAAAAGGATCAATTTATTAGGAATAAATAGGGGAAGGAAAGGGTAAAAGGAGGGAGGACGGAAAGAAAAGGAAGGAATGATGTGTGCACGTGCAGGGTCCGAGGCTCCTGCACGCTCCCTGGGCGGTTCCTCCTCGCTGTCGATGGCCGGCCTGGCCCCTCCCAGCTCTCTGTGGGCGCGGCCTCAGGCGGGAGTCTCACTTGGACGTCCTTCGGCTGGGCGGCTTTCCCGGCTGGGATCGGTGACCTTAACACTGTCCTCCTCGCGGCCTTTTCCTCTCTGGCGGCGAGGACGCGAAGGCGGCTCGACGCGGGAGCAAAGGATGCCGTGGGAGCTCGTGCAGCTCTTTCCCGCGCTGTCCTCAGCGCGGAGATCAAAGAGCGGATATCCACTGTCCTTATTCAAAGTCTCTGGGGCACATTCCTTTTCCCACTCAGATGCCACTCTCGAGCTCCACCGCGTTACCCTCTTCTCGGACCCCGGACTAAACTCCGCGCCTTGCTTTTATAATGCGGAGCAAGCCCGAGATCCTATTAACGTTAATCACTGCCAGCCGGCCCGCATAGGCGGCCCCGTCCCTTCGCACACCTGCAGAAGGGGTGCCGCCTACGTAGGGAGCCTACGAAGTGAGAGAGGGGCGATACGCCGTGACAGTGATGTATGCAGAGTTGGTAATTCTTGTGCCGCTTTGCCTGAAGTACAGTATACTGAACATGACCTACAGTATGAACTAGATGCTAAAACTGTCTCCTTTATCGGTGAGGTGTTTGTTTGCTAAGAATTGGCATTGGTAGAACACTGGCCCTATCATCCGGAGATCGCGAGTTCGATTCCCGGGTGATGCTGTAACCTCTCGCAGCCGGAGGTCTAGAGAGAGCTGATTGGCCGAGCTCTCTCAGAGGGGAGGGATGAGAGGTACTTAGTGCTCCCACATTAATCACGGCTCTACAGCCAATCAGGGGCGTCTGCGAGCTCACGCGTCACGTGGTTCGAAGGAAACACGTGATAGTCTTCGGCCCTCCCGACTGAGTGGTTATAGTAGCCTTAATGTGGGAGCCCCCTAGTGACGGGGAGGAATTGGACACGACTAAATTAGGGAGAAAATCGGGAAAAAATTCCATAATTCAGTAAAAATTATATAATTGCTTCATACAGTATAGGTAGTATCATCATTCCAGACATAATTCCAAATAAGAAAATAATTGAAGAAATAAGAAAATCACAGATCCTGACATATATTACTGCACTTAGGCTACATTCACATTATCAGCTTGAAGTCTGATTTTTCAGAGCTGTCTGAACGCACAAATCGGACGTTTTTCAGATCAGATCTGAGTCACATTCGTATGCAGTCCTAGATCGAATACATATCCCGGATACTTTGTCATGTGACTTAAATGAGAGCGATCAGATCGCATAATTCAAGTCTGGATACTAAATGGTATATTTAATAAGTAAATATTATCGTGTATATCACAATCCCAACATAGCGTCAAAAAAAATCGCAACATTTATATTTAATTGATTCATGCAGCCCTAGCTGTAACCATAGGCATTTATTAATTTTCATGCTTAACATTTAGTAGTAGCATTTGCAGTTGGCTTTCACTGCCTTACTGTATGTCAGGGGCAGCTCAGTGGTTAAGGCCTTGGACTACGGCTTGAAAGATCCCAGGGTCAAATCCCACGACCCTGTTGGGCCCTCAACTGCTCAAATGTATAATGAGATAAAAATATAAGTCGTTCTGGATAAGAGCATCTGTGAAATGTCCTGGAGAGTTATATACAGAATGGTAGGAACCATATGAATTATGATTATGTTTTTTCCCATGGTAAGGTTGATGTTTGCATGGAATTGCCCATTATTATTCACTCATTTATCTTCTATACCACTTATCCTGTACAGGGACACATGAAACCTGGAGCCTATCCCAGGAGAGCACTAGGCAGGGGACAGTCCATCGCAGGCCACACACACACACACACACACACACACACACACACACACACACACACACACACACACACACATACAGACACACACTATGGACGATTTGTGTACGCCAATTACAGTAGGCGTGTCTGCATGTCTTTGGACTGTGGGACCTGGAGGAAACCCACCAAAGCACTTGGAGAACATGGAAACTCGACACATACGGACCCGGGGCGGCAATCTAACTCTCGACGCTGGAGGTGCACGGCCACAGTACTAACCACTATTCCACCTTGCCTCCTCATTATTATTATTCTTCTTATTATTATTATTATTAACTTTTAAATTATGTGAATTCACCCCAAACTCTAACATCATTTAGTGCTGTTGCCATAATAGACAAAAAAACCAACAACTAGATACTGTAATGTGCAACAGCCGTACTTCTAACAAGGTATATACAGTAATATGATCGCAACACGTACAGTATTTTTCCTATTCAAAACCTGTGCTTGTTTTTTTTTTTTGTTTTTTTTTGTATGTACAGCCTCACATTTACACCTTGACCTTCGCGGTGGTACAGCATCCAGACTTTACACGTTTCATTTCCTTTCTGCCACTCCATTTCTGGCGAGTGGTATTTTGCTATAAAGTAGTGGTTAGTGAGGTGGAACACTGAGTTGCTGAGTTTTGTTAACCTCTCTCTCTATCTGCGCTTTAACAGTGGAGCTACTGCATTACCCCCCGAAAGCCTTTCGCACTTTACATCGCAGCCCTAAAGGGCACTCGCTCCCTAAAGCTGTGACTGAACCTTCTGAGCTGTAAATGTATCTACTCTATTCACACATAACCATAAAAAAAAAAAAAAAAAAACACACACACACACACACACATAATGCATCGTCTGTGAAGTTCGAAGTCTGCTCGGATGAAAAAAATCCAAATTAACTTCCATGAATATGGATCTCGTTGTAAGGAAATCGGATTTTCATTTTCTGTGCAATATCTGTATCAGATAGTGTTGCTTCTGCTGTTAATGGCCCAACATGGACACCCTAAATAGTGCAACAACAACAAAAAAAGGCTGTTCACTTCTCTCCTTTCCTTCAGTAGTTAAATTTACATGCAAACCGCAAGTTTGCTACTGTATTCATAAAGATTGTCCTGTACTCATAATACATTTTGAATTTCTATTGAGAAGCCTTTGAGACACTTAGAGGCTGTGCTCCATGTCCATGCGTTTCCAGTTTGGCCAGGGTTTCCTCTGGGTGCTCCGGTTTCCTCCCTGAGTCCAAAGACATGTGGTATAGGTTAATTGGTGTTTCCAATTTGCCAGTGTGTGTGTGGGTGTGTGTGTTTGCTTGTGCCGTGCACTGGGTTGGCATTATTGATGGGACGCTCAACAATTATAGTTGATGATCATTAGATTTTTTTGGCCGTTTCAAACTTTTTCATCTAAAACATGCTAAGCTGTAGAGACAAAAAGCGATTCAGTTGTGAATTAGGATTATTTTGAGTTGTGATTGACACATCGCCACACTGACTCCGACTCCAAAATATATTTTATATATATTATTTTTAAAAACTATGGCCATGAGCGGTAAACGGCCGATCAGCCTCAGATATAAACGAGTGCACAAGCTACAGTACCAAGTGGAGTTACATTATCACGATATTGTGATTGAAGCCTTTTTTTTAAACCAAACTCTGTGATTTCATTTAATCTCGAACCTACTCATTACACACAAGTCTCAAAACATTTAGTCGAAAATCACGTGCATTAGAAGCACCGCGTGCTGCCTTTATAAGCCGAGGCAGTAATGTAATAACAATGATATAATATAATAATAATATATTCAGTAATAACTGTTTATGCGAGTAATGCCTGTATGCTTAATGTACTCTGGGTGTAGTAATAGTGGTGGGATTGATTTTCATGAAACGCAACTGATTAGTAATCGATCGACAACTGTTTTACTCAACCCGATGATCAATTACAGTATGGAATGGTTATCGACTCCCATCACTATTTGGCACGCCTGTCCTAAGGTCCCCGGCATGCTCTCCATGCCCCTCACAACCCTACACGGCGTGCACGTTATGAATAATGGAACAGAAACATGGCAAGCGCTGGAGTAACAATTAACAGGAATGTAAAATATTGCTGCAGCACAAATTGTCCTAACTGCAATTATCATGTTAACCACTGATTAATTCGTTCATTTGGTTTAACAATATGGCCTTCACCCTTATTATTGATTCAGCACATCTGGAATTTTTTCTTCTTGTTAATTTTTAAATAATAAGATCATTTATATAATTCAAGTTTTTTTTTTTTTTTTTTTTTATTAGGATTTACAGTATGATGACCAGCAGTAAGTGGAAGAGATTGGCACCTGGGTGCTGCGTTACACATGGCTGGCTCTGTCATTTCAGCTTCCGAACACAAGCAGCAAAATGTCATCGCTGTTCCAGGCCGTGTTTGCTCACACCGCAGCCGGCGCGGTGTCGGAAATGAAATACGGGTTTGCAGGAGATAAATAATGCAGATAGCACATGGCGGGAGAAAGTACCCTCCCCAAAATAACAGCTGGGACGGGACTCACATGCACGGACACACTCTTATCCACGCTGGGGTTTTGCTGAAAATGGCTTTCTTCCATTTTTTCTTTGTATGAACTTTACCATAATTGCTGAGGCCTGCTGGAGCCAGAATGGCCACCGAACAAAACGGACTAATATTTTAAATACATTAATTAATTAATTATGTGCTACGTTAAATGTTCTCGAGATACTTACTGTACATTAGCTTAGACTAAACAAAGTCATCTACCACAAACTCTGTTTTATAATAAAGGGGAATAAATACGATTATATACGATTATATATACAATATATACTCAGGTAAATATTAAGATTTTTGAAGAAGAGTAAAGACTATCAATTTGTGTGAGATTATTACTGTAGGTGGCACGGTGGCTTAGTGATTAGCACCGTGGCCCCGCACCACCAGGGTTCAGGTTCGATTCCTGCCTGGGGTCAGTGTGCATGGAGTTTGTACAGCATGTTCTCTCCGTGCTTGGTGGGTGCTCCGACAGTCCAAAGACATGCAGATTATGCTAATCGGCGTTCCCAAATTACCCGTAGTGTATAAATGAGCGTGTGTATGTGTGCACCCGTCCAGGGAGTACCATGCCTTGTGCCCTAAATCTCCTGGGATAGGCTGCAGTTTAGCTAGTTTAACTATTTATTCGTTTACTCCATCTACATTCCATAGAGCACGATAACAATTAGTCTTTTAAGCACTAAGTATTGAACAGAGCAATGTCCAGTTGATTAAACATTAAGGACACTGTACTGTATGTTCACACCTTGTGAAACGTTCTTTCATCATACACCTTCAAAGAGAAGAATAAAGGCTTCTATTTTGAATGCATAATAAGTGTCAGCGTCCACGGACATTGTAATGCTTTCGGTTCCTACGTGGTGAAACGTCTTTTCAGTGTTGGAGAAAACCCAAGAATCTCTTCGATCGTGCGAGTGAAGGCACCTGTCTGAGTCATCCTGCACAATTTTTTCGTTTTTTTTTTTTTTCCTAAACCTGAAGCTGCTATCTCTCAGCTCATTTCAGTCAAAGAAAACCCAACAAAGCCTTTACCTTTCTCTGAAATATGAATTACAGAGGAGTTGAGTAAAAGGAGAAAGAATAAAAAGGTGAACGGTGGCAGCAGCATCACTTAAGTCTTTTGTTATAGCTTTCTCAGGCTGCCTCCTTGGCATTCATCTGAATGAGACAGACACAGCTTCAGGAGCAGAGCTCGAAATGGTTCCCAAACGCCCTGTAAAACCTCTCTAAAGCCTTTACCCTTCATTCCCAAGAACATTAGCAATGCCATGATGGGTGAGTGTTTTTTTTTCCCAACCAGCGTTGGTCCAAGATGGGACAGAGGCTCCACTTATGCCGGCCCTGAACGCTCACCGCGGCGTCGCGACTTATGGCGCGATTGGCCCATTTGCTTGGTTTGTAGATCAATAGCGAAGAGAATGAAGGTTTGTTTTATTACAGCAATAAAGTGTCAGGTAATCAGTATGGAGACACTGCTAATGACCCGAAGCCTGACTTTTTTCCGCTTGTAGGACTGCGGTTAGCCATTCATCACAAAGCGAGTCTGCTAGTGTTTCCTTCTCGGGTTCTCCCGTTCAGCTCGGGCAAACGGCCATCTAAACTGAGTCGAAACTCAAAGGTGACCGTTAGAGCACAGTGCAACGGCACTGTCTACAAACGAGCTGGTTATACAGTACAGGCCATGAACCCTTCAACACAATGAAAATCAATATGACTAAGCCTGTTTAAATGCAAAATCAGCGTTAGCATCAGTAAACTTGTCCGCCACGTAATTTACAACCAGTGTACTTCTGGAATGAGTATAGATTCGGAAAGCAAATCATCAAGTGCGAATAGATCGAAAGTGGAGAGATGTCCACAAAGGGTCAGTCCGGCTTTATGCTTTCATTCGAACGAAGCAGAACCACCTGATTACGCTTGTACACTTTTCGTAGCGGGACTATTTCGTAGCGGTGTCTGGAAACGTAGTGGAGATTATCGAGCGGAAAATATTATTGCGATAAGGGAATACAAAACGTATATAACATATAACATACGGCAATGCCGGGTTTCATTAGCAGACTGCTTCAGTGACAGTGTGAAGGCTTGAAATTCTTCTGAAGACGAAAACGTGATTCTTTGTTTTGTGATTCTATGTATGTTTGGTTTGTGTTAGGGATATTGAATATATCAATATAATTTATTATATTAATGTTCATTCATTTTATTCATCTACTCTACTGCATATCCTGTTCCAGATCCAATCCCAGGAGACTTTGGGCACAAGGTGGGGTACACCGTGGACAGGGTGCCAATCCATGCCTAATTTGCATGTCTTTGGACTGTGGGAGAAAACCCACCAAGCATGAGGAGAACATGGAAACGACACACAGATCTGAGGTGGGAATCCAACCCTCGACCCTGGAGGTGCGAGGCCACAGTGCAAACCACTCCGCCACAGTGCTGCCTGAATATTAATATACTGTACTATGGGGGAATGCGCCCTGAATCCACTTACATAGATATTCATCTTTGTATTTATTTCATACAGGTTGAATTGATTTGTACATATACAGACAAATAGAACAAAAAAAAAGTCATTTTAAATAATACATTTTAATAAATTCCCGTTCTAATTAACATGAAGGTCCACATGCGGTGGGCCTGTTCTGGGTTGTGGTGGTTTGAAATACGTTTCTTGAAAATTTCATGGCTCCCAAGTGGTGCGACCAAAAGAAAAAAAAAAAAGTTATCATCATCCAGAGGTGGCGAGTTTGAATCCCGACGATTCCACATCCATCCGTGGTTGGAAGTCCTAGGGAGCAAAATTGCCTGTGCTCTTAAGGGGGGTGGCATTCTCGCTCTCCCGTATCAATCATAGTGGCACTGGCCAATTATGGGCTTCTACAAGCTCGCACAGGCCGACGGTGGCTAATAGCGCTTTCCTCTGAGCGTGTTACATTCCCCAGTCCGAAAAGAGAGATGCAATCGGCTGACTTCACGTGCCTTGGAGAAAGCACATGATAGCCATCGGTCTACCTGGTTGCGAGCTGTCATTCGATAACAGAGAAAATTTCCCACACAGATATTGAGTCAGCAGTCACTCACGAAAAGATATAGATAGTGATACGGCGTTAGAACCCGTTCAAGCTCAAACTACTGCGTGGACAACGAGCTAGCTAAATGGGTGTGGCTTTATCGTTGTCGGGTTGTGTGCCAAGAAAAAAAAAAAAAAACGCTTCAGACTCTGCAGCCACTGCGCCCTAATCATTTCACTCCCTTTTTTCTTTCTTTGTGTTTTTTTTCTTTCTCTTTCTTTCACTGTTTAGTAATTTCACCGTTGATCTCTTTTTCTTTCCTTCATTTAAAAAGCAGCATCAAATAGTATAATAGAAAAAAAAAATCAGGCAGATCTAAGTATTTTTAGGAGAAATCGATCGCTCTTTAATTGTCTTCCTCATTGTAAATGATTGATGTTACTTGTCCATTTGGCCTTGGGTCAGATGAGTCTGCGCTCTCATTTAAACGTCCAGATACACTATACGCATGTACAGCATCATGAGACGCTTTCTACAAACCAAATTGTGTCTGACTTTCTAAAGAAAACGTAGAAAATATTTTGCACATACTTTGAATATTCAAACGCTGCAAGAATATTTCAACATTTAAATATTAAAACAATTATTTCCGTGCAATTATACATATTAGAAGAAAACCCACGAGACCAAGGGCTTGAAACATACTGTATATTCATGATTCAAACCAAATGATTTAAGAATACTTGTTATGGATTAAGATTATCTTGTAGATAAATCCTGAATAGAAATATATTTTTTCATGAGACTTGTTCAACTACGAGGTGGAAGAGAGTAAAACATTCAGGGCCATAAATACAGCTACAGATAAAATCACTGATTGTAAAAAGCACTGGACAAACCCTTTGTGACGTCACCATACTGTAGGTTTTGTGACGAAGCTCAACTTTGTCAATTTAGGTTGTCGTGAACTAGGCAGGAGCTGACTCCGCCTACATCCAGGTTAATCAATAAATGTGCAAATGGGCAGAAAGAACGGAGCCTGGCTGTTGGTTGGATCATGCCTCCTTACCTCAGCTACTACAATCTTAGTGTTAGCTTAGCTAAAATGCTAATTTGTTTGTTAACATTTAGTCAAACATTTAGCCCGGTGCAAACCCCTACTGTTCTTTTGGTTAGCTAAAGTGACACATAGCGGACAGGTCGCGGTTTGACACCTGCAATGCAGCTGTCACTCAAATATGCCACACCCCAAGTATGCAAATTTTCTGACTTTATTTTAACTGTTGAATTACAGTACCAGAAAAAATTCACATCTATACACTTGTCATTACTGGAAAATCTATCTGTGGAGACCAAAACCTTTTTTTCTTTTTTTTTTTATATCTGTTTACATTTTGAAAAATTAAATGTTTATTTCTACTGTCATGTTGGACAATTTAACAATGGGGGTCTATGAGGGTCTTGACTCACTTTTGGGGCCTAGTGGTCATTCGAAGAACTGCATATTTTGTACACGGAACTGGACGTTGCCCCTGGGATTAAATGTGACAATAATATATAATAGCTCATTAGCAAGCTAAAAATATAACATTGTAACCATGTCCCCTTTCATATATTATCATTATGTAATAATAATAATAATAATAATTTAGTTTATTATTTATTATTATTTAGTAAAATATTTCTTATAGCAAAAAGGGTTCATATTAATTTCAAATTTCTTTACATTTATAAATACATATATGCCAATTCATTTAAGCTGTTGACTAGATTGACTCATATAGTTTATAATGGAATGTCACTTGCCTTTTCTAACTCACTTACATTCATACATAATTATAACTATTTTTGTAATCCATTGCAATTTGGTAATTATTCCTTACAAGCATTTTTATATTTAAAAAAATGTGTTGTCAAGCTCTATTTATGTGCAATACATAATTCATTGAAATGTATAATTATGTTGTAATGCAAGTGTCAATATTCATTATAATGCCATGTGTTGTTCGGCAAAACATTGAAAAACTAATAATTATTCTGAGAAAAATAGATAAAAACTAAATAACGGCAACAACAAAAAAAAATAAATACAGAAAACGACAGTTACTGCACTTTTAAAAACATTATTATCGGAATAAAAAGACACTACAAAACAAATATGATTGGCTCAGAAACAATAGCAACCTCAGGATGGCGTTGTCCTGACCTCAGATACTAAGGCATACTAATTGAAACTAATAAAACTAATATTTAAATGATTAAAGTGATTGTGGTAATTACACAGGACCAAATTGCCCCAACATGCAAACTTTCATCCATATTCCATAAATACGTCTGTCAGCAATCCAATCGATGCTACTGTCTTTCAAAAGAACAGCGACTCAGGCAGTCTTGTTTATAATGTATGAGGCATTTTGTTAATGATCAGGATGACATGCAAGGTTCAAACACTGATGGTCCTTTCTGCTAATATCGAATGCAGACTCCTGACTGCTGAACGAGAAATGAACAGATCAATTACCGCAACCCACAAAACGCAACGTGCTCTAATGATCTACGGTTTAAAAAACAGGAAACTTTTTAGCTCAATGAGGCTGCAACAACGGCATCATTTAGCCATATCTGCTAGTTAAACATTCAACAGTTTTTTTCCGGTTAAGCTGGAGAAAACCAATAGTAACTCTCTGAAAGACAAAAGATCTGATGGCTAGCCTAATGGCATGTTAAAATGGTTTAGCAAAAAAAAAAAAATGTCTGTTTGTTTTATTGCTTCCTAGGGTAAGAACTTAGCCAAAAACACACAAAACAGTTAATGCTAATGCTTCTTTTTATGACTAGCCACATTAGCATGTTGGGTGAAGTTACAAACACAAGCTTAAGGCTAAAAACGGATTTAAAGACAAAAAAAAAAAAAAAACTAAATATTTCATAGCAAAATGCCAACACATTTCTTTGGCACTTGAGTGAAACCATTAAGACATGCATATTTCATACAGCACTAGCTATAATGAGAGTGCAAAAATGCTGCAATGAGAGAAAATCCACCCTTCCTCGCAACAGAAGAAATACAAAAATAAAGAAAAATACCCCTCATTATATTCACATGTGGCTTGTTTATGTAACAGTCTTGTTAGCTAAAAAGCATTAGATAGTTAAAAATATGATTCAGGCTAATGAAATCATAGCATCGATGCTAAGCAGAATATCCTCCTTTAGCGCAAGTCATGCCCAGTCATGCTATCATTTTAAATATCTTTATTTTAAATCATTATCAAAAGCAATATCACATGAAAGGGAGTGCTGTACTGCTGGTAAGTGTCCCAGCCGTTATAATTTATAATCGATGTTAATATTTGACTCACCTCAAATATGGATAATCATCAGAAACATGTAACTTTACATGGCCACTTGATCTAACGTTAACCAAGAAAATGCTTATGTTTTTGCGGAATAGTTGTGCGCGCTCACTGCATTACATATGTGACAAAACGTTATGATTTTGTGAACTTGAGCGTGTGAAAAAATTAACCGAAACTATTTTCGGTATATTTGCCTCCCAGACGTGAAAAATATATACTTATAGTACGCGGAATGTCTGCTTTTATATAAACTAATGATGATGTGATTCGCATGAAACGTGAATATACTGTAGGCGCATTTTCTGCAGCGGAGATTTCAGTCTTTTTGCAAAATTTCCCTTTGCGCCACCTGGGGGTCATTTCAGGGATGACTATAAAAGGCGACTGATATAAATCTCCCGCTGTCGTGCTGCTGCGGCGGCGGTGAATGCGGCGGTAAAGCACATTCTGGTCTCCTACCTACTGTATATCCAGCAATACAGCATGATTTGCTCAAGTGTGAGTCCATAAACATGATATATGATCAACAAATTATGATTTTTTTCATTATTCAACTTTTTTTTTTTTTTTTTTTTGCTCGGCCAATACATATCCTTCCGCGACAGCTGGAACTAACTAACCGTGACTGGCAGAGCTGGCGACTGACAGTGCAATCAACAGGGGTGAAAGTAGTTTAAAATTCTTAACGGTACTATGTGAGCAGAATGAACCATGGAGGTGGTGGACGGTCCTGTAAATCTCCTAAGTTTCTCTTACTACTTCCACTTATACTGCTCTGCTTTAGAATATCAACTCCCTTAACTTACAGGTTCTAGGGTTAAATCCCAAATAGAGTTAAATAGAAAGCACTAGGGTATATAATCCATTGTCAAACACGGCAAGTAGTGCTCTTGATCAGGGGCTGGACAGCGATTTAGAAATCAACCATGTGTTAGAAGCTTTGTAGCCATGAATAAAACAATATGGATGGTTCAGATGCAATTTGGAACAACTTAGAAGCAATTATTAAGAAGACAATGGGTGTTGTCACAATGTGTCTTCCTGCCGAAAGTCCTCCTGTGACAGGTTTTGAATGTTAACCGACAGTTACTGTAATAAACGATTGAAGAACACAGAGTAATACATCCTATACTGTAGTTAAACGTCCCAGTGCTGTTACTGTCCATTATCACAATGCCTCTCATCCAATCAGATTACATGGTTGGAACTAACTGTTAAATAATGCCCCATAGTTCTTAAAGTGAGGAACTAATAATGCAACAATGATAGTTGGAAACTCAGCCGTTTGCTAACAAACAAACATGATTGTGCTATTAGAGAGCATTGTTTATTTAGCTAAGGAGTAATGATGTGGTGATTTCAATCACGGCCAGCATGTGCTACAGCTCAACAGCTCAAATATAATTCTGTCATCGGAGAGAATTATTTAAGTTTATTTAGCTTAAGAATGATTAGGTGGTGATTTTAGCACAGTTAGCATGTGCAACTATCTGCTCAATCGTTAGCTAAGCTAACAAACAAACATAATTATCTCTAAAAGAAAAAAAATAATCAAAATAATAATTTGAGCTTATTCAGCTAGTCAAGTCAAGTCAATTTTATTTATATAGCGCTTTTAATTCAATTGACATTGTTTTACACAATCAAAAGAAGTAAGTTTGTATGCAATGTGAATGTGTATGAATCAAAATGATAAGATTGCTAAGCTAAGGAGTTATACAACAGGGTTTCGACATTTTTTTTTTGGGATTGAACTGGTTGAAGATCTGCCTGATCTCTCGTCATCTTCCAGTGATGTTCTTCCGCTCTTGTGTCACTCTAAACACCTTGAACGACTCATTGCAAACATCTCTGTGGCAGATTTGTCCAGTTTCATGCACGTGGTCAGAAAAGCACCAGTTACACAGTTCCTGATGTACTGTCTCGAGACTTTTTTTGATACCACCATCACATCACAAATCAGCTTGATGGTTAGTTTAGCTAACAAACAAACATGATTGTGTCATTAGAGAAAATTATAATAAACTTAATAAACTTTTTAGCTAAGGAGTAATGATGTGGTGATTTTCGTCACAGCTAGCTCTCAGCACGATAGTTAGCTGAGAATTATTTCGCTTAGATTGAAAACTGAAGTGCATCAACCATCCTGATAAGCTACTGACAACAGCTTCATTTTTATCTTAACTGCAAGCCATTCTTCTTAAAGGTAATTGCCTATCGATGTCCTGAGGGCATTTTATGTGTGTAGATGCTTTAATCTGAGTCAATGCAAACACTTTCATTCCAAACACCTGATAATTCTCTAGCTAATACTGATGCAGCCCAAGAGGCACAACCACAGAGGTCTGTGTCCATCCATTTCTCTCAAAGGTCATCGCAGCGTGAGCTTTCACGTTAGTGAATATGACACACACTTATATAATTGTGGCGTGTGCATGCGCACGTGCGTGTGTGTGTGTGTGTGTGTGTGTGCCTTTTTCTGCTTCCCTGCCCATAACAACTTCAATTAGGAGGTCATTCACTTTGATTGCAATGAACCTTTTTGTTCAAACACACACACACACACATATACACTTACACTTACACTCCACATCTATACATACAGCGTGCAGCCAGCAGTCTTTGTGGGAATAAGACATCAAAGGCACAAAAGCCCCCTTTAAGTGGCCGTCTCCATTCAGCTGAGATTTGGAGACACACATGCAGAGAGACTCTTTTGTTTGGACTGCTGAAAAGCACTTGGTATTCTAAATGCGTCGCTGTGTGCTGGGTTGCAAGGAGAAAGGCGAGCGAAGGATAAATATCATTTATGACAAAGCAAGGGGAGTGGGTTTGCCACTGTGGCTGTGCAGTTGTGGCACAGCGTTTCCTGACCATCGCAATGTTAGCAGGGACACAACTCGGACCTAGTGAACCCTACAGAAATGAACAGATAATGTGCTCTAAATAGATTTTAATATAAGGTGCATTTTTTAAATTTTATTTTATTTTTTCATATCCCTTGCCTTTGTTACACAAAAAACATAATGTTGGCACAATGTTGGCATTAAGTTGTTTACTTTAATGAAATGACATTGAAACAACTATGAATACATGACGACGGCAAAACACTAAATGCTTTCAAAAACAACATTAATTAGCCGACTGATGGCCTGAGCGGGATTTAAACTCCCGTCACTGTAACTAAGAAGACTGTGCACGTACCACTAGACCACTTAGAAACATGATGTTCATACAGTACTAGTAAATGTATGTGCTATACATAACAACCCAAAAAAAAAAAAAAATACTGGACAAAAGCAATTTACTGGAATGTTAAATTGGAAAGCAGCCAAAAGGGTGAAAAAAACAACAACAACAACAACAACAACCTCTTAACGTCTCTGTGAAACTGGATGTGATGCAGTTTTGACTGCAAACATCATATTACAGCACAGTAATTTGAGAGCTAAAATGTACTTCTTGGTAATAAAGAAAATGAAACAGAGATGTAACATTAAAACACTAAGAGATGCATGACATGAGATACGCAATATATACAGTATAGTGTATATATAGGTATATATCGCACCTATATAAATATATACACTGTATACACACACATACACCAGCCATTCACACAATGTCTGACCTTTCATTGTACTTTTTGTCTAGCACAACCTAGACAACATGATTAACTGATTTTTATTTCATTTTAACCAACTACGCAAAAAAAAAAAAAAAAAAAAATATCACACAGGCACAGAAATTCCACAGATACATAAGATCTTGTTTTTTTTATCGTTGTTGTGACCGAAAAAATTATATAATAATGTTCTCATTTTGAGAGTTTTTGCAAAGTCAATCCCATATTCCAATAGTGGCAAAATGTACAGTACACTTTATGGCCATTACATCTTCTCATTCATGCATGTTTTCACACTACCTGGACATTTCTATTTAAATTCTATATCAATTTCCACACCAGTTTCCATATTTTCCATATTTGTACAGTCATATTGTACATTTTGTACAGCTAATTTTAAAAAATATATTTTTTATATTTTATATTTTGTTCTTCTATTTTTATATACAACTAAGTTTGTTCTATATTTTCTTCTTATTCTATTCCATAATTAATTTCTTATTGATAATTTAGATTTTAAGGTCATGAGCGGTCGTATAAATTCCATTTCACTCCATATCGTATGTGTATGTGACAAATAAAACTTACATTTTAATTCATATAAAAAATAATGATAACATAGTTTCTACCCGAGATATCCGAAAACCCAAATACACATTTCGTTGTCAGCAGCCTCCTTCCATATAAGCACTTGTATTACTTTTTTTAATAATCATCATTAGCCTATGCTATGTTGCTTGCATGGATCGGTGCTGCTTGAGGTTTAAGGGTTAAATTGACATAAACATGCCAAATAAAGGTAAAAAAAAACATTGCATTTACAATATTGTGTTTGGGTTGTTCATTGAAAATGATCTCAACATCATTTAATCAAAGTCATTCTAACTTTGAAAGACAACATTCTCCAGATAGTGGAGGTCATCGCAACGCCATTACATTCATTCACTTTCAATAACGCTTATCCTTTACAAGGTCACGGGGAACGTATCCCAGAAAGCCTATCCCAGGAGACTTTGGCTTAGGCCACGCCCCCTGCTTTTCATCACTGTCTTTATTTGAATGAAAATTAAGTTACAATAACTTACTGCAGCTCCGATTTAGTTCATGGTTATGGGATGATTTTGTTAAAGCCTATCTAATCCGAATCAATGTGTGCACGTGCACACGTGTGTGTGTGTGTGTGTGTGTATGTGTGTGCATTGAGGATAAGTCCCTATGAGTCCCGAGAAGTCCTGGATCAGAGTAGACAATACAGAGAATCTTTACTCGTTCCCCCGTGCTGGAGGTGCCCTTGTAAAAGCTTTGCTGCATTGATCCTAGTTTTCAGGGGTAGAATTTCAAATAAAGGTAAGAGCTGTTGTTGTTGTTTTGTTTTCTTCTCTTGAGAGACAGAGGAAAGGAGAAGGGGGAAAGTGGAGTCAATCCTGAGGTGTAACAATGCATTTAAACTGGGGATGTTTGCATCTGATTTGACCATTCTGTCCTGAAATCAAGAATATAAATATTGAAAATCAAAAATTTCCATTTCCACGTTTTACATGTTCTTGGATGCGTTCGGATTTAAGTCACACGTTTTGGAAGTACGTCATTGATATCTATCCTTGTCTACTGTAGGTTTCTGTATTAATCTACATCTAGATATATCAGAAGATAAACAAGGCCACAGAGGACACTTGAGCGCGTGCAGTCTGGCTGGATGAAGATATGAGCATTTGTCTTCATTTCATTAAAGAAAACAGCATCAAACATCAGCGTGACCCTGAGCGGAATAAAGCAGTTGCTGAAGATGAATAAATGACTGAATGTCTCACATCAGATCTCTCCACTGCGCTGCATCTGGCACTCTTTTTCTTAAGTGCAGAGTGTAAAAACAGCCATGTGCTTTTTAAAAGAGTCATCATATTTCTCCCAAATCATTTTTCGTGCAGGTTTCATACTTGATCGTAGTTAATGGGAACGCAGATTCAGGTCTATTTCATAACCTTGATTGTATTCGTTTTCCATCTTATAATGTTAACAGTGGGAAAAGCCTCAAGGTCTGACTTGCTTTTGACATTTTCATGTCTGTGTGATTGCATTTAAGCCGATCAATACGTTGTGCGAATGATCCACCTATTCAGCGAGGACACCCGAATTCATGCTTAGCGGTGGAAACCGCAGATTTACTGTACGGTACAAACATATTGTGCTGTTCTGCGTTGAAAATCCTGTGGAAAATCACACTTAATGAGCAGCACATGATGGACATGTGAAGCAATTAGCGACTGTGTAACAGCGACTTGTGATTGCTAAAAAAAAAAAAAAAAAAAAAAGTGAAAAGTTGGACTAAAATCATAAAACGTTCACATATAGGAAAAATCCGTCCCCCGAAAATGTGTGCGTGTGCGTAACCGATACGGAGACTGAACTCGTTCCCCTGTGCTGAAGGTGCCCTTGTTCCATTGATTGTAATAGTTTTCAAAGACATCATTTCGGTTACAATACATAAGATTTTGTTTCTTTTCAGCGGACTATAATTGGCTCTGATGCTTTATCATTTTTGACTTAAGTGCATGCTGTTCAGATTTGATGTAGGAGATATAAAAAAAAAGATTTAGGTTTAGCTTGGTCATTAACTGAGATTTTGTCCTAATCACAATGCAGAGAAAGAAACCGAAAGAAAGGAAGAATAAGTGGTAGAAGTGTATAGCTTTCATATTTCAGATATCTGTTATATACAGTAGTAAGTGTTATCATCCGTTATTAGGACCGAGTGCTAACGGAAAAATAATAATAATAATAATAATAATAATAACAGAAAGGATGGTATGAAGAAATGAAACTGGCATCGAGTTATTTGTTGTACACTGAAGATTCAGTCACAGTAGTTATTAATATGAATAGACGATATCCTGGATTCTTCAATCTGATAGCAACTATTTAGAGTGATTTCAATCTCTAACTGTTTACACAAACGCCCTAATCAGAATATAACATCTCTGACGTGCAAATTGAACATCTGCTGAAATATAACAAATAAGGAACCATGAACTTTTTTCTTCTCCGATCAATTCCACCTTGTACATTAGGATTGTGATCAGGCTCATCTGTGATTGGTTGGATGCTTTACTACATGTGAAATGTAAAGATTGATGGGGGGGTTTGTTCCATCCCGGAAATTTTTCACGCCACCTAATGTTACCCGCCACAGAGGAAACGTGTGTAAAAAGGATTTATTTATTCCAATAAGAGAATTTTCCCCCCAAAAAATGCCATTAGGAGAGGAAAGAATTTGACAGTCTCAGCATACATTATACAGTAAAATTACACAACCAAACCAGAAACAAAGTGATGTTTTTTGATGAAAAAATTGTTCTTTCACACACTTGCTTGGTTTATCTACAGTATACTGTATACAAATGTAAGCATACAGACAAAACACTACTTGTGAAATCAAAGACAGATCTCTCACAAACAATGGTTCGTTCATCCATCCATCCATCCATCCATCCATCCATCTCTTTAAACTCATCAAAAGCGATACACGATTAGTACAAACTGCATTCTGAATTTGGAATTTGAATCTTTTCAGAGCTAGCTACATGCTATTGTGGCAGCGAACTCCCAGTTACTCCCAGTTCATCATTAGTGTAAAGAAGTGATACTCTACAACAGGGTTCTCCAGTCCCTGAGGGTCTCCAGGACAATTTGCCTACATTCACATTACCCCCCTAAAGTGACTCGATTCTGATTTTTTTTTTAGCCTAACATAAGTCAGGCGTGGTTTTCTTATGGCTGGCTGAACGCATAAATCGGATGTTTTTCAGATCAGATCTGAGTCACTTTTTTATGTGGTGCTGGATCAGATACATGGCTGTGCAACTCCAATAAAAACAGTCTAATCTGACTTTTTTGCCTCTGCGACTGCTCAAAGCACTTGCTGAAATCATTGAACTTTTGGGGGTTTCATACTGTAGCAATAGTTGCTAAATGTGAACCGTCATGACATGCGAATCTGATCAGACCAAAAGCAATGAGGCTTGGAATGTGAATGCAGGTATTGTAATTTACCTACTTGTACACCCTAAACACACCCACTGAACCTAGTAATTAGTAATCAGATTAGTTGAATCAGCTTAGTTTACTGAAGAATCACCAAACTGTTCTGGAAGGCTCTTAGTGCTTCTATTTTCAGCTATTTTAAACTACTACATAAAAAAACTACTACACAGTTGGTGGCTCAGTGGTAGGTTTCTCGCCGGCCATGCGGAAACCTCAAGCCCATATAAAATGGGATGGTTGCGTCAGGAAGGGCAAAGAAACCTGCGCCAAGTTGCTGCGCGGATTGGATGGTACGCTGTGGCGGTTCTGAAAAAATTTGTTAGAATCTGTGCGTTCTGATTTGTAGTATTAAATGTGGCGGCATGGTGGTGTAGTGGTTAGCACTGTCGCCTTGCCCCTCCAGGGTCCGGGTTCGAATCCCGGCCAGGCTCGATTCCCGTCTCTGTGTGCATGGAGTTTGCATGTTTTCTGCCCGTGCTTGGTGGGTTTCCTCCGGGAACTCCGGTTTCCTCCCACAGTCCAAAGACATGTAAGTTAGGTTAATTGGCGTTCCCAAATTGGCCGTAGTGTGTGAATGTGTATGTGTGTGCGCCCTGCGATGGATTGGCACCCAGGGTCCAGGGTGTACCCCGCCTCATGCCCTAAGTCTCCTGGGATAGGCTCCAGCCCCCCTCCGTGACCCTGAATACAGGATTAAGCTGTACCGATGTTGATTGTATTTTAAACATACTATTAATATCGGGGCGCTGCGACCATCTGTGATGTCTGTGGTACAGTATGTGGTAAGACAATGAGACAGCGGCAGCCCAAGATCTTAAAAATCCCGAGATGCTATTCCAACCCTGACTGACCCTTACACACACGCATACACATACACACGATTTAATGGGACAAGTGGGAACTATATTCTTTCTCCTTTTCCATTAATAAGCACACTGCTGGGCAGTACAGTATATTATTCCCACAGTCCCTATAAAACATTTTACAGGTTGCTGCTACTGTACATTAAGCTGCTGTTTCTCTTCAGGCTCACCCACAGGACAAGGACAAGGGAACAAACAGCAAAATACACTATACACCAGGGCTATCAGAACGAAAAGATTACAAAAGATTCGATACTTACACTATCGCTGGGGGGACGGAAATGGTCCAATGTTCAATGGAAACGGTTTTGTTTACTGATCTTGTTTTATCTTTGTCTTTTGATTAACACAAAAAAGTCTCATTCCTAGCAGGTGCTTACTGGATACAGTCTTTTTTTTTGTGATGGAATCCCATTTTATTTGGTCTGTAGTGCACTTTGTAGTGCACAGTGAATAGGATGGCAGAAGTTTTTTTATTTTCAAATTCCCAGATTTTTTTTTGTGAATAAATTCATTCTAATCCATTAATCCGTTCATCCTGGGCATGGGGCGGGAATGTACTGTGAATACTGTAGGATGCCAATTTGTCAGTCGATTCCCGTTTTTTAAGAAATAAAAGCTTTTTTTGCGGCGTGTGTAGCTGATGTGTACTCTGCATGAAATGATTATTTCATTAATATTGAAATAAATTAAAAAAAAGAAGGTAAAAAAAAAAGGCAATTTTCAAAGTTGACCTGAACTTTGAACAAGAAACAACAGCCTCCGCTCCTGTACACATACACATACACACGTGCACACACACTCTCACACATACAGCCAAGCCCTCACAGAGAGACGGAGCAGCAAAAGCGAGAAGAGAGAATTGACGATCTTGGCAAGAGTCCCTGCTATTTTATTGATCACGCTTTGTGCACCGAGAAGTCGTCTTTCCTCATATTCGCCGCTCTCATCCCTCTCGTATATTTAACAAAAGCAGGCAGGGCTGTGAAATCCCAGGCTCCAGTCACACTCTCTCCTCTAATGACTTTTTAATTTACTGTCTAATGGTAATGCACTTGGCAGGGCCAGGATGTGGCCTACACACACTTCTTCACTCAATAATGCAATCGCTTTAGTCAAAATGAAATCCCACAACAGCCATCACAGAGCGAGAGAGAGAGAGAGAGAGAGAGAGAGAGAAACTGGGATAGAGGGAAAGCAAAGAAGAGGGAGGAGGGGTGCAATGTAGAGAAAGTGAGTTTGTGAGATGAAGCGAAGAAGTGCAAGAGCAAGAGAGGCTGCAGGCAAGAGAGAATGAGTGAGTCAGTCACTGAGCGAAGGATAAAAAAAAACAAAAAACAAGAGCGAATGGAATAAGATCACTTAGGTCAAGGCTAATATCAAGAATGAAAAAACATATAAAAACAGTGCGAGTGGTGAAAAAAAGGGAGGGTGTGTGCGGCGAAGAAAACGTGTGTGTGCGAGAGACAGAGAGAGAGAGAGAATATAAGAACAAACATAACAGGATCATTTAAGTCGAGGCTAACATCAGGAACAAGAAACCTATATGAAAAAGACAGAGGAAGAGATTAGCTGAGGAAGAAGTAATAGATTTGGGCATACCTCCACGACTCTCGCTGTCAGCTGGTTTAACCTGAATAGGCCGTGTCATCTGCAAGACAGAGACAGAGAGAGAGAGAGAGAGAGAGAGAGAGAGAGGTTAATCTTGAGATGTTTTGCATATGCAGCTACTTTTTTAACAGCCACATGTAGTGAGAGTTGCTTTCATATCATGTGCTTTTGTTTCTGTCCAACTGATGTCACCATTCATCTTCGCCAAGTCTTGCCAACTATATTTCGTGCAGTCCCAAGCATTATTTCCCTGTTCATCGCTTCCTGTGTTTTGGCTCCTGGCTACTGTATGGCATTGGTTATAAATATGAATTTCTTTGTGATGATGCATGTATTGTACCGTTTTGTGTTATCAATAACTATGATTAAATTATGCACTTCCGTCCAGGTTCATCATTTCACATCCTAAACAATCTCTGCTTTGGGATTAAAACAGATTTACTGTCTCCATAGATAGCACTGGTCACGTCTTCAACCTTCTCAGACGTCCTGATAGTGGGATGAAATCCACAGGTGTACGCTGTATTGGAAAGATTTGGATCGGTATGGTCTACACTGGTCAGCTGTGACCTCAACAGCACTGCCAGGTCAAGTGAACAACACAGATCACCAGTATACAACAGTAAACTGGTGAGAGGATCATGAGCACCCAAGGCTCACCCATGTCTGCGGGGATCAAAGGATAGCCCGTCTGGTCCCAATCCCAAAGAAAAGCCAATGCAAACCGAAATCACCTAAAATGAAAGGCACCCAAACCCCCAGTGCACCCCAGGCCATTGCAAGAGTTGTTAGAAAGCAGGCTTGTTGCATCCAAACTCCCCAGATCCAAATCTGGACTGAGAATCCATGGGATGCACCAGACAAACAAGTCGGGTTCATGAAGGCCCAGCCGACAACCCACAGCACAAAAAGTGTGTCAAATATACAAACCAAGAGGTCTTGTGGAGTCATTGTCGCAAAGCAGCTTAACAAAATCAAAAGAAAACGATGGAAGTTTGTATGAAATGTGAATGTGCATGAATCAAAATGATCAGGTGGCAAGGAAAACCTCCCTGAGATGGCAATAGGAAGAAACCTTGAGAGGAACCAGACTCAACAGGGAACCCATCCTCATTTGCGTGAAACAGATGTCATGACCTAAGGGGCCAGTGATGCCCCAGTGTCACAAGAAAAACCTGAAACCTAATTGATTTCAAGGTTAATGGTTTCAAAGTTATGAAGCCAATGTACCTGTCTTTTTTTACAACCAATGGTTTAAAACACAACATGTTAAACATACAAACATTGGAGTTACGAACTTTCGACGATACGAACATGCGTTACATTGTATACACTGTCATATGCATGCATCCTCTACAAGCTCAGGATGTCCAAAAGGAAGCGTAAAGGCAGCAGCGATCAACTTCTACTGCTGAAAAGTGCTATGTAATAACGATGGGGGGGGGGGGGGGGACAAGTAGAAAGAAAGGATGGCAGACATTTATCAAGACCTTCTTTTAACATGAATCGTTCAACCATTGGAACGATTCTAAAGAACAATGTACGGTAATATACCAGATCCAAATTGTATATAGCCAATTGTGTTAGTATCAGAGTACCTAGACAATCTTTGTTGGACTCGGGACAGAACCCATTCGTATGCAGGGGACTTACTGTACCAGCTACATACTAGATCCATACGGGCGCATAGTGATGCACAGTAAAAATGACATAATTATGGAAAAGGGATGTGCATAAATTATAGACTCGTCAATCCACGTAGACACCGCCTCCATCTTCAAAACAAAATTTTCATCCTCCTTCACTAATAGGATTCCACCTAGCTGGTGCTGGTGAGTGGGCCAAGCAACCTCCACAGCTGACTGCAGGCTGGTATCTAGCTCAGACTCCATGTTTGATTTGTTTTGTTTGGTATTTTTCGGAACACTAACTTAATAAGGCTATCGAATTCTGACAGCTAAGTCGCACCCAATGAAAATCCATTTTATGTTGGGTTTAAGGAAGGAAGCAATCAGACGTGGAGCATTGTAATATCCTCTCCATGGAGGGTATTAATATGGAAATGCATGATAAGTCTTGGGTGTAGGAACACATTTAAGCATTTAAACATTATGCACAGCAGCATTAACTCACAGATACTTTGTCAGGTCAAGATTATTAAATCAGACGTTCCTCACTTTCGTATTTACCTACCTTTCTTTTTTTTTTTGTGAAGGTGAAAAGCAGAGTTGTTCTGTAAGTTTAAGTTAATGAAATGTGGAAAGGCTCCACATTTTGTGCCTCATTTTTATGCATATATACACTGTATACACTGTATATATATATCAACACAGTATAGTGCTTGAAACCATGCAGAACACAAACAGCCACCCCTGCCCGTGCCATGTTCCCATCAACTACTACTACTCCATCATTTTCCCTCTCCAATTACCTTCTGTTTGATCGCTCTCCTGCTTTTTTTTGTCATTTTGGGGGGATGATTTCTTTTCTCCCCTCATGCTAGGTTGTTTTTCGTTGCGCACAGAGGCATGAAGTCACCCTTTATATCATGAATAAGGAGTGTGTGCCGCGAAGCGGGGAGCGAGAGGGGAGAGAACTCGTGGATGATGCATTTGCATTTGTTTACACCCCGATGTGGCTGAGGAGATGGAATCGGGTATGAGACGGCTCGCTTTCTCGTACGTCTAATGCCCAAATGAGGAGGCTTTTAAATCTTACATCTCGAATCCAGTCGAATGTAATATTCTAATTAGAGTGTGCAGGTGGAATTCGATTCATCTGAGCTCTCACGTGTGTAAAAGGGGAAATTGCATTCCCTGTCTTGCGGAATCCAACAACAGGAACGCCGTGAGCATGAAGAAGAGGGAGAGAAATAGAGATGAAATAGAGGGAGACATGTGAGAGACTGGAAGGAACAGCGGGTGAGATCCGCGCTCGCCCGTAGCGCCATTGCGATGATGAAATGCTTCCCTGTAGTGAGCTGTCACGGTTCATGCCGCACAAGCACAACAGGAAGCGGCGGCTACGATGGGCTGCTACAGGAAGTTAGCAGCGGCGCTAACTGGAGCGTTGCGCCCCGTATCTACCACACACACACACACACACACACACCCACCACTACGCACATCCAAACATGTCTAAATACACACTTTAAGCTTTCAGACATAGCCTATGGAGCAGCTGGGACTGTTTGCAAAGAATCTTTTTTTCAACATGGCATCCTTTAGGATAGCAGGGAACACACCGTCTCATCTCGCGCGCCTATTCATTCCAAACACACATTGAGTCGATAGGACCGAACGTCTAGGGAGGAATGCGAGAGCTTTTCAAATAAGGCTTCTGTAGAAAGTAAAGCAGAAATCCAAATCTCTTTTCCTTTATGATTTAGAAAGCATGATAGATCGATCTAACCACTACGTAAGCACGGAGCTCAAAGAGCTAAATGGATACTCCGAGGGCATCATTACTTTAGCTATTAGATAATATGCTTATTCCCTCAATGCTAATTATATGTATTTGTACGTACAATTTCGAAACCCAGAAATCTAATGATGCAATCTGATTGTGGTTCAAACTTCAAGTCCATTCAACTTTAGTTTAGAAAAGACTTTTTTTTCCCCCCTTATGCAGCCTGAATACCAGGATTATTCAAGAAGCATAAACATCTGTCTTTTCTGAAGATTGATTACCAAAGTTGCTTTGAGTTTAAGGAAATTAAAATGCGATGCAAAACCATGATTGATTTCCAATGCGTCAAGCATGTTTTTTTTTTCTTTCTTTCGCCCTAAAACAAAAGGAAACAACAGAGGAAGCTGATTGTCAAGTACTATGGGAAGATTTGCATATTGAACCGGTAGACTCATCAGATTTTAATCTGGCCAAGTGAAAACACAAGACGTGAAGGAATAAAGAAAAATAGAAGCGTCACAAATAAAGCAGATTAAAATAGCTTCCCAGGTAGTAATGCATTAGGGCTACATCGGGGCACTTTTAGGACTATCTGAGCAAAAATCTCTGCCGTGAAAGCATCTATCTGGCCTGAATTACTAAATACGCACTCCTTCAATGCACTCCATGCCTCTACGAGTGACATTTTCCAAGTTTAGGAAGAGTAAATACCAAAGTGCCCAAGGTTATGTTGGAGTGGGGTGGTAAAGTATAAGTTCAACAAAACAGGCTTATATTAAAAGGGATTTCTTTTGTCAGGATTCGGAAAAGTTTTCAACCTACTGTAGGGTAGCTCCAACATACACCAGCAACAGTCTCCAGTTCTAATCAAACTATACTCTTTTTAACATCATCCCAGTGTCCATATTTTCTACTGTCATATTCTTTACTTAAGCTCAGAGCTAGCTCAGAGCACAGGATCCCATGCTATTGTGCTCAGAGCAAAGACAGTTTGGGGACATGCTTAAAGCCCCATTGGTGTCAGGATGGTAGTACTGGGAGTTGAACTCTCAACTCAACAATTGGCAGCACAGAGACTTAACCAGTATGTCACCACTTCCACATATCAATATCATTCCCCAGACAGGATAGAACTCTAGGTCAAATTTGGCAGAGGGGCAGTTATGACAATGAAAAGTGTATTGAGGGCAGGTTGTAAGAAGCTTAATGGTATTTGGAGTCCAGGAGAAAGACAAAAAAAGAAAAAACGCCCAAATGAAACCGTGACCCAGGTGTAAGCTTTGCTCTGCAACGTGGCCTCATCAAGACTGAGTGGTGGCTGTGTTCCGGCAGTGTACTTTGGATGAGCTCTTTGCCATCATTCTATTGACGTACGTAGACTAAATAAGAGCCAACATTTCACCATTAATCAAACGTCTGAAGGGTCTGAAGCCAGCTCCACAACTGAACTCGGGTTTGATTGTAAGCCAGATTATAAAGTCAGGGTGTATCCATACATTGAGAACTACAGTTTCATTCTACTGTATCGAGTGATAGATAATAGGTTTTCTGATTTACAAATATCAAAATTACAACATTTGTACATTATTATAAGATTTCAGCAAATGGTCTTGCCTGGCCATCACAGACCAGACATTGACCTTGTGTTCAAATTATCATTCTCCTCAGAAAGTACAATGAAATCCAATGCATTTGCACGTACTGTAGCATTTGACGATCCACTCTACATACTAGGGTCTAGTTGTATATTTTCTCTGTAACTAAAGTACTTCATTACATTTTTTATTGTGCAACAATTACATTTTTAAGTTAAAAGTACACTTTGATTTGTATGCACAGAGCTGCGACACAAGCAGTATTGCCTGCATTATGTGTATCTGGAGAATTAAAAGCTACAGTACACAGTATACACTAGGGAAAAGCCTAGGCTTGTATAATCCCTCGCCAGCACTGGAATGTCAACGATGAAAATGGTGCCATGCAGGAGGCAATGTTATTGTTTAGTCTGCGAATATGACTAAGAAGAAGAGCAGCAGTGAAATCGATGTAGTTGGGATGTTGAACCTTTAAATCGTTCTTGTCTCGAAAAGCTGATTGTATCATACAGTATGCGGCTCTCATTCTACTGTACATTATATTTTACTACAACACACCCATCGTTTAAATGGGGGTTGCGCATACAGTAAGTGACGCCCCAAGCAACCAATGAATATCTGTGGCAATCATCTATATAAATAAATGAAGAAAAAAAAAAAGGTCTGTACATTGGTCAGAACTCGCTCTTTACATTTCATACATTGGAGGACCAGAAAAATTTCTGTCTGTGTATCTGTATGTCTGTCCAGCCAATTAGTTCAGCGCGTTTGCCTCGAGGTGGGCGTGGCTATACACATCATGCAGCAAAGCCAATCACCGTGATAGTTTACAGAGTACACACAGAGTATGCAGAAAACTTGGGCAATCAGGAGTGATGCACATAGCCACGCCCATCTCAAGGGGAAAGTGCTAAATTGGCTCTCTTGAGTGATGTGTATACAGTAACCACGCAGCATGGCTTACTCCAAAAAAATGGGACGTACACTATGAAAACTGAACTTTTTGCCAGAAATTAAATAAACATTTTCAGTAGAAGGGAAGTTATGAGCAGTTAAGTCAGATGCTGATTAGCTTATTTTTAGCTTTAACCTTTTAACTATCTCTAGAAACTCTTTAACCGTCAGCGACGGGTATTAATGCTAGTCTATAGTTAAACACTAGTGTAGTCCAGGCTTTAGTAGGAGCCATAAAATAAAACTTCGCCCTATTGTTGGGGGGGGGAATATGAGATTTGAACAAAAAAGAGTCGCAATTTACTTTCAATATGACTGAGCTAAAGTTGGAAGTGGTGAAACTATTAAGACCTAGAAAATCCCTGAACTGTGCTACGTTATACACACATCTACTTATATTAAACAGTGGACAGGCCATAAGGACCAGAGTGTGTAAAGCCTCAGCTACAGTTTGTAACACACGTTTCATGATAATCGGGAAGATAATAAGGCTGTCATAATGACAAATTAGCCACCTGCCGGAAGACACAAATTTATGCACAAAACACATAAATCTTTACGAGCTGTGCAATTACTCTAATGTGTGTTGCATTCCTCTCATGGCTATTTGTTGTAACTAATGATAGAAAGCAGACTTCATTTTGGGAAGGAAAAAAAAAAATCACACAGACAAATTTATATACAGCGTTCCTCTCCGGAATCCTTTCACATTCATGTAGTTCTTGTGTACTAGAGTCACACATATTGTTTCTGTATACAGAGAGCTGCATGATGAGGATAGATTGCAGGTCCTGCGTGGGCTGTTTTATAGCTTGGGGTGTCCTTGGAGCACTGACCCATAATGCTCAGCGTGGGCAACGGGAGATCAAGGTCCTATTACTGATTTACACACCTCCAACTGCCGGGGCAGGATGATAACCAATTAGAAATTCCCTGTAGCTAGGAGTCTTGAAGCACACACATGTGCGCATACACACACACACACACACACATGCACAATACATACATGTTTGTGCAGGAGCTTGGTCTATGATACATTACATATCTAGGATACATCACAGTGATCTCCAACATTCTTTATAGTACTAATGGTGTGTGACATCTACCAGGGGAAGACTGAAGAAATATTTATCTTTAACAACTATTTGGATTTAAACGTTACACAAGATTCAATTCCTTACCTCATTAGAAGTGTAAACGATTAGCCAATCATCCTAGTTGTAGAAAACAGGGGAGTGATGAGGACGTTAAATATTTATTACGCTTCGATCACATTTTTGCAAATATAAACAATCCCAAACATTTATGAAAGACATGTAAATGGAGTAAAATATGAAATAAATAAATATTCAAGCTCACTTAACCTTAATTTATGATTCCTCTTGGCACCGGCTGCTTTAAAAATCAACCTAAAAGTGGCTCCATTTTCTTCTTGCTACTGTCCTTGCTACTGCACTTAGGACACATGGTGCTATGTCATTGCTAAATATTGCACAAAATGCAAAAAAAAAAAAAAAAAAGGCAACAAGTTTGCTTGCTTTGCTTGGCTTTCCACTGACGGTTTAAACGGCTCCTGGACATACTGTATGCGCAACTTACATTAGCCGGTGTTTGGTTCATTCGCTTGTACGCCGAAAATGCTTTGTATGCCAATGCAAATTTCGTACATTTTTTAAATAGTTCTTTAGGCAAAAATTCCGTATACAGAGGTACCACTGTATTTCTAGGGAAGTATACCTACAGTATGTCACCAGGGTCCTATGTTACCTAGTGGATTTCTTTGTTAACGCACATTAACCCTCATACTCTGTTCAAGATAAATGTGACCCATTTCAAGATAAAATATTTCCTGAATTTTATCCAATTTATTTTATTGGAACAATTATTGAATAATAATATCATTTTCTGTGGTTTTGTACATCGTTTTTCAAGTTGCCATTATGTGCTATATAAACCATACATAGGAACATACTGTAGGACCCTGGGAACGTAGGACCCTAGAACTGCAGATCTGGGGACCATAGGACCCTGGGAAGAAAGGAATGATCCCATTTTAGGACCATGCTATTAGCAATAGAAAATGAAAATAACTGCAGCTAAATTGTGAAGCTATACTGTTTTACCTAGCAGCAAGACAAAACTGTAATGCCCCTACTGGTTTAAACAGAGTTTCATTCACCTTTAAACTGTACACAATTGTTCATGTTGGGCATAAGCTATGAAGGTACCAAGAAACCTTTTTGTTTGTTTGTTTAACAGCACTAACTGTAGAGACAGTTTTTGTGCTAAATTCTACAATTGTAATAAAAAAAAATTCAAAACCCGTAAGGCCACGGTCTCACTCTCAATATGTGCTGCTGTGCTAAAAAGTGTGTACACAAAATGCTAAAAATGTTAGAAAGGCTCACTTTTTCGTGGGTGTGATTGTGTAGGAAGTGGGTTGATATTTCTGATTCACACTGGCTTACCTGATGTCACCTATTTCCAACACAACCCAAAACTCTGTAGAATAAACAGGCAGGAAAAAAAAGAGATTCTGAAATGTTTTTGAACAACCAGCATCCTTCTTTCTTTTGCAGTTCACAGTAATATCACCACTAGATCTAAAGTAAGAAACTCATTTTTAGGTGTGCATTGAAAGCATTCTGCTGAGGTCCAGAGGCACTCAACAAGCCCAAAGAGTCCTGGCAGAAGATATATATATTTTACTTTTTAAAGTAAATGCTTGGTCCAGGTAAGCATTTGTAAATTCGACATTTTGTAAGAAAGTTTGTCAGAAGATATTGCACATGGGTACAAGCAAATACTGAACAACAACTATGGGAGTTGGCAAGATTGGTCAAGAAAGTCCACGGGAATGGGCAGGATACAGTAGGTCAAGCCTGGAAGCATGAGGGATTGGTCAGTGGTGAATGTGGAAGAAGGAGTGATTGGTCAAGGGCCTCTGTGGAACCAGGAGGGATTGCTGAGGGCTGTCTGTATGAATAGGCTCGATCAGTCAGGACTGTCTGCCGGGGATCTACAAGATTTTTCAAGACTGCAGGAGTGAAGAGGATTGGTCATGACTGTCTCCTGGAGTGATGAGGATTGGTCAAGAGTATCTGAAGCAGTAGAGAGGATTGGTCAAGACTGTCTACAGGAGCGGGAAAGATTGCTCAAGAGTGTCTGTGGACGTAGGACAGATTGGTCAATGAGGACTGCAGAAGCAGGAGGGAATGGTCATGGATGTCTGCAGGAGTCAGCAAGATTTGTCAAGACTATCCGCAGGAGTAGGGATGATTGAACCAAGACTGCCTACAGGAGCTGGCAAGATGGTCAAGAATGTCTACAAAAGCAGGAGGGACTGGACAAGTGTGTCTGCAGAAGCAGGAACGCATTGGGCAGGGGTGTCTGCAGGAGCAGGTGGGATCCGTCAATAGTGTCTGCAGTAGGTGAGCTTGGGAAACAGTTTCTATGAGGGGAGGCAGGATGTCTCGATAAGCAGTAGGGATTGGTCAGGTGTGTCTATTGGTCAAGAGTGTTTGTGATTAGTCAGACCTGACCTAAAAAAATACCTTATTAGGTAGTTCCTGACCTAATAAGTTGACTTTCTTGCTAATATACAAAGCTACTCAGTTTAATGTAACCTTCTAACATAGAAATGATAGTATTACTGCTTATATCATGTTAATTTTCCTGGCCTAAAATGAGCACACCCATGGCTTCTGATGATGAACGACAAAGCACAGCTCTGAAAGGTCAACTATTCACTCGTGGCCTTGTGCGGCCTACAGCCTCTGCTCGTTCCATGCGGCGCCACTAAGTAGAATTAATGGTCATATTGATCGCTCTGCCCACAACTCAAATTGAATGGAGCAGTGCGAGGTTTTTCGGAGCCAGTGCCTGAGTGCGTGGGGATCCCAGACCTCACATACCCGCTCAAGGGCTGCAAAAACACGGTTATACAATCAGCCCATTCGCATGCTCTACCCAGGCTTCTCATTTACACACTATTAAAGCTGTGATTGATTAATGAACAAGATTGTTACGGCAGAATGCCAGTTCATTTGGTAATGGCATAAAGGCATGGGCATGTGTCAGGGATCTAAGCATATGGGGTGAATGAACTCATTCAGTACCCATCAGCAAATGACAGTCTTAAACAAATACACATGGGAAGAGCTGTCATGCTTCAAATGGTGTGGTTGGTCATTGCCGGCCAGTAGGAAAGGTTACTTAAACTCAATGAAGTGACCACCTGCCGCATGCCGCAAATCCTTTGAGGCTCAATCAGGGAGTAATCCGATTCTATATTTGAATCTGTATGATTAATGCGATGCAGTGCCTTAAGGGAAACTGCCTTTTTTGTCTGTTTAGTGAGAAAAAAAAACACACACACACACACACACACATACAGACAAGTAACAGCATTGCATTTCTATAAACCAGGCCACACACACACACACACCACAAAACACCGAGCTAATGAGCACAGAGAGGGAGAAGGGGATAAAAGAAAAGGAAGATAAAAATAAAAAGGAAAAAGCTGCAGCAGGATGTAAACCCCAAGCTAAGCAGGAAAAGTGAAGAGTAGAGAGAAAAGCTATGACATCATTCTGAAGGTGAAAGACTTTCGTCCATATTTCATATTCTTGCTCGCACATACATAAGCCCTGGCATTAAGCAATGTCTATCTAGCAGATCAGAGAACAGCTGGAGGAGCCATGTTCCTGTACGCTAAGCTTTAAGTCTTTTCTCACTCCACAGTGCCATTCCTCAGTCCTTCCTATTGAACACAATTTGCAGATATGGGAATAAATCTTGAGATATTGTCACGGTATGAAATAAATGTTTATTCAACAGGAGAATGTAAATGTCACAGCACGAAATTGTTTTGGGTTGTAAAAGTCAGTCTTGAATAAGAGAAATGACTTTTAAAACTCCAATAGGGAAAGGCTAACACGGGAAATGAATTCTTGAGTTTGCTAACAGAAACTGGACTACACGTGCATCTATTTTTAACCACAAGTTAGACAGGATCCAATCCTGGTGTCAAAATATCATTTAGCTGACATATGAGAATAAGCGTGACTACAGTATGTATGATGATTGTTTTTTTCATTTTGCTCATTAACGATTATTTCACACGCCTTTCTGAAGCTGTTGTCAGATGGTCTTTTGATCACCACAGGATAATTTGCATTTGATCGCATTAACAGTACAACTGTGTTTTGCAAATGTCCTGTCCTCTTATATTTACACTTATTGACTCGGCAGACACTTTTAACCCTAAGCAGTTTATAATTGAAACTTTCTGGCTGTCCTGGGATTTGAACACATTACTTTCTAAAGCACTAGCTCAGAACCTTAACCACTGACCAACCATGATTCCACAGGCTCTAATTACAGATGTTTTAGTGTCCATTTATGCTTCAGGCTGGACAAGTGGTCTAATAAGAATGGCACTTTGCCTCATTACCATACACATCTGCAACAATATAAATGTACATGTCTTCCAGCCAGATAGTAGACGGGTGGATCTGGTGTACTTTTCCATAGACTGAAAAAAAAAAAAAAAAAAAACGTATGTGATGTCATTCTTAGGGTTCCCGAAGCTCAAATTGTCGCCATCTTGGCAGGAGCTGGCTGCTTAAAACTTAGTTAATCCATAAATGGGCAGATGAAAACAAAGCTTGTCTGATATGACAGATTATCTCTATAATAAGAGATATTTGAGACAGTTGAGGGTTAACTTGGTGGTGTCAACTTGGTGGTGCATTGGTGCATTGGTTTAAAGCAGGAATCTTCTGATCAGTAGGCCGATGCCCAACCACTGAGCATATGGATCACGCCTACTTACCTCAGTTATCACAAGCCAGCTAGCTTAGCTTTAGCTTATCTAAAATCCTAATGTGGCTAACGCTAGGCTGCAAACATGTGGCTCTATTGTGATTGACTCACTTTTGGAGCCTAGTGGTCAATCAAGGAACTGCACATTTTGGCACATCCACATTTGACCGGAGATTTTTTTGTCTGATATTTCACACGCCTTTAAATTTTGCAATGCTCAAAAATACCCCCCAAAAAAATCCTTTGTGGTTTCTGAATTATTGCTAAATTACAGTAATATCTTGCCAAGAGTCCGGGTTTCTACATCATTAGATATACTGTAGACCACAGTATCCATCATACATTCATCTACATCGCTGTCAGTCAGTCAGTCCTGGGAACTCGAGGTATAAGATGGGAATACATAATGTAATGGACTCCTTGACAGGTCACCATCCACACATAAACTATATCATCAATTCACCTACCAGCCTGTTATTGAGCAGTGGGAGAAAACTTGAGAACTCAGAAAAGAGCCCATGGGAACAGAATGAACAGGAGAAACGCCACGCTATTACTCAATATGACATCCTGGATCATAATATGACGTGAAAGATCAGGTGCTTTAATGCATTTGAAAAATTAATTCATGTGTCTTGCAAAACACTCCATAACAATCAATATACATAGTAACGTTTATTCTGATATAGTGTTGTTTTGTTGTCATGTGTTTTTCATTCCTTTCTGTCAATTAAATCACAATTTAAATCATAGACTCACTTAATTTACTCACTCACTCAATAGCTACAGTATACCGTCTGGACAGCGTGCCAATCCATCACAGGGCACACACACACACACACACACACACACACACACACACACACACACACACACACACACACATGGGAATGCCTATTAGCCAAATCTGCATGTCTTTTTACTATGGGAGAAAACTGGAGCACCCAAAGGAAACCCACCAAGCACAGAGAAAACATGGCGAGAATTGAACCTGGAAGTGCAAGGCGACAGTGCTAACCACTAAGCCACCGTGCCGCCTCATTTAGTTTCATATTAATTAATTTTGTGGTTTCACTGCAATCATTAGGATTGTTCTAGCTTGATTCATACAGTAGTTATAATGACGAACAATCATAAGAGTGAGGGTTAGGATCCATGCACAGAGGTGCTTAAATACAAAATTCGGTAATCAGGACGTAGTCAGAACAGGAAAACTCACAGTCCAAACCAGCCAGAAGAAAAATCATCGAATAAACCAAGAAAACAGTTGACCACAGAAGAAACCATCAGAAGAGCAATAAGGCTGAGAACTTACACAACCATGATTTAAAAATAAACCAGATCTAAACCTAGCAGTCAGTTACTTTTAGTTGTGGTTGCATTGTGTAATATAAGAGGGTCGGAAAAGCGTGTTTATATAGGCCAAAAACTACAGTCTCTCCTCCGTAGACTTTCTTCTGACATCTCTCTCTCTCTCTATCTCTCAGGGTTTCAGCATGTGTGTTTGCATTAAACCGCCGCAGCTGTCAGAGAGGATTACAGTCTGCTGGATGGGCCTGCTGCAGATATGACAGGCCTGATGGGGAAAGGACGTGTCTAATTCGGGCCAGATGAATATGACAGTGTAGGGTTGAGGATGGCAGGGTTACACACACACACACACACACACACACACACAGATAGAAGCCTGTCTGTGAGTGTACAGTATGCAAGGGAGGGGGGAGCAAATGATTCTCTCCCAAACGAACCCTTGTTTACGAGCCATGTTGTTTATGCTAAGCCTCATGAAGCCTTTGATGTAAAATTGCATTGTGGAGGGGGAACACTTCAGCTAACAAGTTTGGTGTGAAAACAGGCGAGCAGAGCAGACACGCTTCCCACTTAAATGCTACCCTGATTGGTGCCACGTAGGAGTGTGACAAACAGCAAATGCCAGTGTCACGCTCTTTGCACTTATGGCTTCCTGTCAGCCAGGAAACGCATCATAAATGCACGCCAGGTGAGGTGTAATCTGAGTTCCAGCGGCACCTGCCACACTCCGAGTGTCCGACCATCAGAATTAATGAGGTCAGGACCACATGACCAGCAAACTCTCATTTATATGTAAATGATGGAGCTGTTGCTGCGGCATCCCTCTCTTCCATCCTCCTTCTTTCTCTCCCCAAAGTCCTGCTCACAGCAGCACTAACTTCAAGTAACAACTTCAATCTAATGTGGACATGCATGCTCACATACCCCTGCATGCACGGCCTTGCTTGCTAGTACAATGTTCTCTGCAATGTACTGACAGCTCAAATCAACGTAATGATGAATGGATTGCTAATTGATCTGTAAAAAGATACATAAAATTCTCTCAGAAGTTTCTTTGTGACTTTACAAATACAGTACATTTATGTGCTCATAAATCACAGCAGCTTACACTCATTACTGAGTGGAGTTACTTGAGGACGATAATATAATAACGGCTCTGGATAGAGTAGGAGTGATGTTGTACTGGATATCAGCACGACTGTGATGCGGTTGTAGGTGCAAGGGTGTATCGTTGATCTGGTAACCGACAGTTAGTGTAATTAACAAGGGGAAAGTAGTTCTAAATGACTAAATTACTAGTACTATATAGCAAAAAGATGAAGAGAATAAACCATAAAGGTGGTGGAAAACACTCAGAAACGTACAAGATTTACTTAATATTTCCACTTATTCTACTTTATACTGTAATATCACCTTTGTTTGCTTCCGTGGTCTGGGTTTAATTCCCGATAGTATTAAAAGAAAAGCTAGTGCGCTAGGGTGTACAAGCCCTTGTTCGACACACCAAGTGGTGCCCTTGATCAGGGATTAGAGAGGGATTTGAGATTCAGCCTTGTGTTAGAAGCTAATTAGCTCTGTAGACGGTTAACAGACAGTTCAGAGGCGATTCAGAACGACTTGTGACAAAGTGTTGTTTAAGATGACAACGTTATCGGACGTGTTTTCTTGCTGAAAGTGCCAACCTTCTGCTCACACATGCTGGAGCCGACAATTGTTAGAAAACCTGTGACGCATATACATGTGAGGTACATATAGTTAAACGTCCCAGTGCTGTTACTGTCTATTATCACCATTCATAGAATGCCTCTGGTCCAATCAATTACTCGGTCAGAACTAACTGTGTTATGATTTCACATATTTAATCGTTATATATATCTATATCTTTGTCATTATGTTTTTATGGCATCTATCTGGTAATAGATATTGGACTCCGCGTATCCCTTGAGCTTAAGTAGAAATAAAGGAGCATGGTGTTGGACTAATACTAATACCTGATTCTAAGAATAACTTTTACAATAAAAGTAAAAAATAAAATTAGAGATACCCTAGCTAGATTTATGTGTAACTATTGCAAAATTCTGTCACTGTATGTATGCTTCAGTATCAATGGCTCTGATATGCACAGGTATAATCTCAAAATATATCATAATCATTATTTTGTTCATCTCTAATAATAGCAAGTACCACACTGTACCACACTGCCTGAATAAGAAATACTGTATACTGTATAGATGAATGTTTTTTCCGCCCCAGGGATATCCACAAAGCCATAACAACAGTCCATCCGAGCCACCCGACAGGAGTTATCTATTTAATATTTAATATTAATGCAAGGTTATTTAAAAAGAAATCCTGTTTAAATGTCTATAGTCAAAACACTGCCAGACCCCTGCTTTACAGTTACCACTAGAGAACAATCTTCAGCAAAAAACACTTTAGCTCGTGTTTCTCAGAAAAAAACTGTTTTTTTTTTTTTTTTTTTTTGCATTTCAGCATCAAAAATGCTTTCAGAGTTTGGTTGACTTAAATGATCCTGGGCAGCTCACTCCGGTGACCCCTGCTCTGTGGGAAGCTGCTTTCTCCACTTCTTCATCAGAGCTGTTAAAATACGTCCCCAAGGCTGAGTCAATGCGAGGAGAAGCGTGTGTGTCTGTGAGAGTGTACGTGCCTGTGTGTATAGGTCATATCGATTTTGGATACTGGTGAACAGTGTTAGTGATCTCGGCAGAGTTTGTAAGCTTTATGTAGGAGGGAGGGCAGAGAGAAGCAAGGAGTCCGGAGTTCAGAGGAATAAGCGCTCAGCTCCTGCTCTAATCGGCTCTTACTCGTTCCCGAAAAACTCAGTGTTCTGAAGCTAAATTTAAAGCAATTACAAGGACTTCATCTGGGTGGTATTAAATGTTTTTTTTTTTTTTTTTTTTTTAAAGTACAGCTTACATTTTGAAAGTGCAACTCGGTCTTTAGACTAGACTAACTGATCACAGAATGAGGTGAATAATAGTCACGGAGAACAACAGCCGAGTTACTTACCAAATATTGTATTTCTTTGCGCTATACTGAATAGGGAAAGAGAAGAGAAAAAGAAAGGAAGCTGTTAAATGTTTAAAAAAGACAAAATCGGAGAAGAAATAAGAAAGGGAAGGGAATAGAATGAAAGAGAACAGAAAAGAACAGAACAGAACTATACAAAGAAGTGGACAGAACTAACCGAAAATAGAAAAGAAGAAGACAAGAACAGAAGAGAAGCGGAATGAGAACATGAAAAAAAAAACAGAAAAATATTAAATAATAAAAAAGACAAAATCAGACACGAAAGGGATAGAATGAAGAAGAGAGAGAGAGAAGTATATAAACAATATCTGAAAAAGAAAAAGAGAAAATGTTGAAGAACAAGGGGAAATCAGAAGAGAAAAAAAGTAGAAGAATAAAGAGAAGAATAAGAAGAGAAAAAGAGCTGAAAAGAGGAAAAGAAAAGGGGAAAAAGAAGAGAGGAGAAGGCAATAATGGAAGGGACGAGAAGAGGCAAGAAAAGAAAGGGAGGAGAGTAAAGGAGAAGAGAAGAGCAGAGAAGAGAAGAGAGGAGAGGAAAGGAGAAGAGACCTCTTACATTTCACTCCAGGCTCTCTTTCTGCCTGCTCCTCACAGTATAATCCACAGCCTGACACACAGTAACTAACAGCCCTGAACCCTACAATTAAACCTGCACAGTTATATAGTAACATAAAAGATAAAAGCAGCTTTGTTCCTCTACAATTCCCTACAATACGGGCCAACAGCCGCCCAGAGCTGTATCATTTCCTGTTGATTTCGACTTCAGTAATTATGCACAGGCAGAAGGAGTAGAGCACACGAGCAGAATTACAGAGAAGCAGCTCTTAGTGTAATTATCAGCTGGTGCCGGTGGTGTTAATACGGGGAGGGTGAGAGTTGTGCAGTAGAAAGGGGTGGTCTCAGTGCCATCGTTCTGGCTGTAACTAGTCCCTCAGGAATGCTGTGTTGAATTGTGCGGCCCTACACTTCATGCAAGATTTAATCACAAGAACAGATCTGCCTTATGCAGAAAGACTGCAAATAAAATAAAATGAAATTTAATGAAAGGGAGACGAGCTGTGAGGTAGTTGAGTTGGGTGTAGATGAAAACAGATTAATGAAGATGGATGGAGGGATGGTAAAGGTGATGACAGGTTCTATAGAATGGTCATACAGAAATGCTAGCACACGCACGCACGCACGCACACACGCACGCACACACAACCATAATGGCTATAATCAGATCAACCTGAGAGAATGGGAGTAACAGAGAGGAGTAACGACAGGAAAAGTGTAGCAAGTGTCTGTATTTAAATCCTATTCATATGCTATACACTTCGCTATACATTATGTTATATACTGCACATTACGGTGCACATTACAGTACAGTATGAAGTATGTTATGATTAGCATTCGGGTTACAGGCTAGTCATGTCATCTTGTCAGCCAAGCTCACTCGGAGATGCAGTTACCTCGGAATTACCTCAGACGGCTTCGTTACTATGTTGAGGAGTTTCACACGTACTTTGACCCAAATGTTGTGGTGGTGAAAGGCAAAAGTGATGCAATGAAGCAGCAAAGACAAGATTTAAGACATTTAAAGCACAAATGTAGTGCAAATAAAAAAAGGGGGCAAGGCAGGTGAAAATACATTATTGAAACTAGCCATTAGCATACATAGAAAAGATTAAAAATTCAATTATTATTTGAAAACTAAATATTTGAGGCAAAATCTTAATTATCAGTATTAATTTACTAATACTCTAACCTAACAGATTTAAAAAAAGCTTACTATTTATCATTTGCTAGCTGCATTAGCATACTCCCTTAGTGAGTTAGCATGAATAACTAGCCTTTTTTACACTATCAAATAAGCCACCAGAGCTAGTGAATTAACTAATATTCACTAATATCATTCAATAACAACAGTAATCATTAACAACACACCCAACATAAACTGACTTGAAATTTGACTATATATTAGTTGCTAGTAACAGTCAGTTAGCTTAAGTTTATTCACTCAGTTTTGTTGTTTTAGCATCTCGTGGACAAAAAGGCAACCCAAACCTGTATGACTGATCATTTTTACAATGTTTTTGTTCAATCTATATATATGTAATGTACTTAATTTCATATCTATGTGTAATGAAAAGGTTTTAACTTGTTTTTTATCTTCATTTTGAGGAGATTTTTTTCAGATTTTCAAGAATATCAGTGACAAACTTGCTAACCCTGATTCAACACTGATTGTTGTGGGGGGAATCCAAAACCCGATGGATGAAATTCCACTGAGCCAAGACCTGTTTGCTACTTGGCTAGTTAGCATTAGCTTGTTCAACTATAGGCAAGCTGAAAAAAAAAAAGCTTTTTCATGACCCAGTAACATTTCCATATGCGCACGTTTTCACATTTATAGTAAAGTTTTCTGGCTTTTCTTTGAATATGTTGCATTGTGGGATGCAGCGACATTTCACCTTGAAGCTCTGGCTGTATGGATATAACTTTGGAGCTTTGACAGGAATTAGCATAAGCAGCATTTGCGTATTATTAAAAAACTCCATTTATAGTTTCTCTTTTTGTGGGCTCTGTCCAACTCAAACCATCACAGTCGTTTTATCTGGAGAGACAGAGGGAAAAGAGGGAGAGTCAAGAGGGTGTATAATTTTTAAAGAGCGCCGTTCCACATTTAGAATCACAGGCTCGTTCTGGGTGAGATACTTACAACGCTAGGCCACTTCAGAAACTCTCCAAAGTTACTATCAGCTCTGATTTTTCATGGACATGGGATCAGGTGCATATAGCCACATGTAATTATTCAAGGTATGGCCTGAATGGGAGTATCAGTGCATGGGGATTCGGGACTGAGTCAGTGCAGCAACATCACCAGACTAACAGTGCAAATTATTTCCTGGTATTGACCCAGCTGTCTGAGCCGCCTCTGCATCTGAGGAATAAGTGTCTTTTATAAAGCAGATTAGCATTGATGAATCTCTGAGAATGTGACACTTGCGAGAGGAAATTAACGAACTGCGATTTCCCCTTCATCACCCACCCCCAATGAGGAGAAACCAGATCTCAGAATGCAGGCGTTAGCGTGTTGTCATGGCAGCGACCGAAGCACCATATTGTAACAGGAGACAACAGACAAATGAAACTATATCCGGGATATGCCGAGGACATGCAGCCTAAATTGTCATTCTGTTCAATGACAATTCTTCGGAAACCATCACCACTGATTCACAGCAGATCCA
This sequence comes from Clarias macrocephalus, assembly GCA_011419295.1. Lineage (NCBI taxonomy): Eukaryota > Metazoa > Chordata > Actinopteri > Siluriformes > Clariidae > Clarias > Clarias macrocephalus. Next base: position 3,540 of record JAAGKR010004897.1, on the reverse strand, counting down.
GATCTGAGTCGACTCCGTGATGTTTGGAATCGAAACGCCTTCCACTCTTACTATCAGGAAAGGACAAAAACACTGAAGTGGAAAGAGCACCCAAAAATTCGACTGTCACCTCAATACTGATTACCTGACAAGTGTGACTAATGCTGAAATTACAGGCTAGTTAGAGACATCGCAGACTGAAAGTGAATTAAATGATGAAAGTGTGTGTGGGATGTGGGTATGTAGAAAGTCAGACTGACAGAGAAGGTCAAGCCTATCACACTTCACAGATGAAATCGCAGTCAAATTACTCACACTGTCCTAGCCGAAGACACACACACACACACACACACACACACACACACACACACACACACACACACACACACACACACACACACACACAAACTTCGCCAAAATTAGATTGAGTATGTAAAATTGAGGGGATAAATCACCGGGGCACTAACAATGGCATACAAACGAATATTTTTCAATATCGTCATCTTACACCTGTGTAAAGCAATAAGAGCAGACGCCTTTTTTATTTTATTCATAGAGCTTGTGGGTGTCACAAAAGTGGGGGGATTCAGTTTTGATCTCTGTGACATCTCCTGACATCTATGTCCAGGAGCAAAGGTGAGCACTGCCTGGAAAGTGATGCCATACGCAGAGATCGCTGACAAGAAAATTCTAGCAAACGGAGAGAGAAAACAAAAAGATGTCCACCACAATGACTCATCTGGTCACATGCATGACAAGCACTATCAGTACAAGTCATTTTTTTCCCCATGTATGCCAAACAACAGAGTAGACCCTGAAAAAATCTGTACAAAATAGAAAAATGTAAAAAGATAATAATGACAATAATGTTAAGCAGGTAGTGTTCTTACACTAAAAATGTATGTTCTTACACAGAAAATGACTAAAAACTGAATTTAACATGATTGGTCGCTTTTAATCATTTTTACCTATAATTAATACTACAGCAGCAATTAATGATACAGAACTACAGTATAATTAATACTAAAGCAGCAATTAATGATACGAAACACCAGGGACCAGCCGAAACGATATTATCATGATACCTTGATGCCGATTTGATTGGTATTGCAATTCTGTAAGAATCATGAAGAATCAACCTGTAAGGTTATTTATATTCTTATTTGATATAAAACTTTTTTAGATTTTCTAAAGTCCCTACCAAAGTGTGAATCGTTTCGAGCAAACTACATAATTATAAAGGAACAGCAATGTTTTACCTCCTCATATGCAAACATATTATTTTTTAAAGCAAAAAAAAAAAAAGATTTTGGTGTCAGTTTATCAATACATACTGCCGGACAAAAGAATCATAACACATAACTGAATCGATTTTTCTCCCCATATCTAGTAGGAATACTATTATTATATGTGCTTTTTAATTATTTTTTTTTTACTCTTAACACTGACCATTAAACCATTATGAATATACAGACAATAATATGATAGTTTTCAAGGATTAGTAAGAATACCAAATGAGTATAGGGTCGAAAGGTATAGTATCAGACCATCACAGTTCTTTAGATATCATGAGAATGAGGAAAGAAGGAAAGAAAGAGAAGGAACAGGAGACGAGAGGGAGCTTTCCTGGGCTGCGCACCAAACTGACAGTGTGAATTATTCTCTTGTATTGACCCTGCTGTCTGGGTCGCTCCTGGATCTGAGGAATAAGTGTCTCTGATAAAGCAGGTTAGCATCGATGGATCCGCGAGAACTCGGCACTTACGAGAGAAAATTAATGAGCTGCATTTTCACCTTATGACTGAATGAGCTTCACATGCCAAGCACATGGTACGTAGCACGTTAGCAGCACACACTCTGTGGGTCAGAGAGAGTGGCTGGCTAGTTGAGCGACAAAAAACTGTTTAGACTTGATGTACTTAGGAACTTATAAAACTGATTAAACTGATACTGACTTTACAAATATATCAGAAAAAAAAATTACAAGTACTGCAGAGAATGTACAAAGCATTGTGTGACAGCTAGGTAGATAGAGACACAGTGGTGTACCAGGAACATACTGGAGCAAACAAAGCCGTCATTAATAAGGAAGATCGGGTATGAGTTCAACAATGAAGAATTCTGAATGGCTTGGAAAAGCCCTTTGATATTTCCTGGACTTTATAGGATTGTATTGATCCCATTGTAATATTAGACTTACAGTACAAATGGTGGGGGAAAATAATAATAAAAGGATGAAGTTAGCATCCTCCATTTTTCGAAGCTTTATGAAAGAGTGCAACTGATCCACGGTTTGGAAGAAATGTTCAATGTGGAAGCAGATCTCTAGTACAATTCTTAATCGTGCATAAAGTGTAGACATGCCCTTATAATATTTGCCAATATTGATCTTGTTTTTGGAACAATGAAAGGATATAAAAAATGTTCACGCAATGAAATGTTGCATATAAAGTTCTACAGTGTTGCTTTTACTGTATATGCAATATGAACAAGACAGCAAAATAAGCTTAAAAAAGCTAAATTCTTTGAAATTGTGAAAAAAAATGAAATAAATTAAATTCCCTCCCTAAATTTATCAAGGAGTACATTTAGGCATTTGGCAGATGCTCTTATCTGGAGCAACTTAGATTTTTATCTCATTATACATCTGAGCAGTTGAGGGCCTTGCTCAAGGGCCCAACAGTGACAACTTGGTGGTCATGGGCTTTGAACCTGGGACTTTCCGAACCGTAGTCCAATGCCTTAACCACTGAGCTACTCCTAAGGTATATGTCTTTTGCAAAAGTGGCAAAAGTGGCAAAATATTATGTTAAAATAATTTGGGGAGTTTTAGTGTGAATTTTGTGTTATTTTCCAAAAAGCTAAAACTTAATCTCCCACAGTATCAGCCCTTAGCTCTTTGTGGTTATTTAAAAATGCAATTTAGTATCAATAATATGCTATTTGAGATTTAACACACAATAAAGAAAACTCATGAGTTGATTGTCTTTTTTTTTTTTTGTAGTCAGTAAAACAGAAAGTAACAAAAGTGACAACAACTTGGATAAAAGGTTCAAGGATAAAAGTGCTGTATTTGTTGGACACAGGTTTGGAGGAACATTATAAGCAATATCAAAAAACTTTTAGATAACATTATAATGAGTCTCCTGCTCTAACAGTTTGAGGTTACTGTAGTGATGAGGGCTCCCTTTCATATTAAAGGGAGTATGCCTGCTATAACGTGTGCTCGTGCACTTCCCAAAAATCAACTAAAAGCACTTAGTCCACTCACGGCAGCTCTTCTGCAAATATCGTTTTTGTGTGTGTGTGTGTGTGTGTGTGTGTGTGTGTCTTGTCAGCTGTGTCTTCAGTAACATCCTTACTAAACAAAAACTGAAATAAATAGCTATTTAAATACAGTCAGTGAATGAAGACAGGACAGCTTCTGCAGTCTCCTCTCGAAACAAACGCAGTAATGAGAAGTTTAAAAAAAAAAAGGGACAGAAATATATAAATATAAATACAAATCTGACTTAAAAGTCGCATGACAGCAAAGTTTCACTGAATGAAAACCCGTCAACC
>JAAGKR010004896.1:8171-56145 GCA_011419295.1 Clarias macrocephalus | reverse complement strand
TGTGTGTGTGTGTGTGTGTGTGTGTGTGTGTGTGTGTGATTATCAGTCATTCTGCATAAACAGGCTAGCAGTGGCTAAACGTGAAAAAACAATAACAATACACTAATAAACTAGCTAACGTTAGTAGAGATGAAATGATTTTATTAGAGAATGTTAACGCCGGTTTAATGTAAATCTGACAGCAGTTAGCTTAGCGTGCTAGCCGAGTCTGTAATGCCATTAAAACACTTACCTGTTTATTCGCCTCGTCGAAAAACACGTTGTTGACACTCGAGGCATTTTCAAACTGCACCGGGTTTTCGCTCAGCTCTAAATAATAATCCTCACTCATGGCTCACAATAAATGACAGCTTCAGCTGCATCAAACAGACAAGTTACGGGAGTGTGTTTGTACCCAGGGAACAAACTATACACATCACGTGACCACATCACATGACCACTTCAGCCGTGTGCCGCTTCCTCGCCCGATTTGCATCGCGACGCGCATGCGCACTAACCCTTGAGGGAAGTGTGTTAATCTAAAACCTCTTAAACTTACTCACTCACTCAGTCTATACCGCTCATCCTGTATACAGAGTCTTAGGCCAATCCTTCACTCTGGACAGGGTGCCAAGGTTCAAGTTTTTTTTTTTTGGTTCTTTTTATTTAATAAATAACAAAAATTACAATTGCAATATTGAAAGAATAAAATTAGTTATAACATACAAGATTTAGATGTAAAATCTTAAATTTCACAATTAACTATCCACAGTTAATAGAACACAAAAATCAGTAGAAGATATACAGTATAACCAACACACCAAAGAATATGTAAATAAATAATAACAACAAACAGACCAACAAACAAATAAATAAAATAAGACAAAAAAGAGAAAATATACCAGATAGGCACCTTGTCCAGGGCGACCAGGGTGACCCTGGATAGGGTGCCAATCCTTCACAGGGCACACACAAATACAGACGCTCACACACTCCTTCACACGTTATGCGCAATTTGGGAACACCAGTTAGTCTAATCTGCATGTCTTTGAACTGTGGGAGAAAACCGGAGTATCCCGAGGAAACCCACCAAGTACGGGGAGAACATGTGTGTGAACTCCAAGCTCACAGAGGTGGGAATCGAACCTGGCCGGGAGTCTAAGCCACCATGCTGCCACTTCCCAAACTCCACATTTAGATTTAATCAATGAAACACTGTGATTTTTTTTTTTTTTTGCTATTTAGGTGGTATATTTTCTCTCTTTTTTTCTTATTTTATTTGTTTGTTTGTTCTTTTTTCTTATTTTATTTGTTTGTTTGTTTGTCTTATTTTATTTGTCTGTTTATTGTTATTATTTATTTACATATTCTTTGGTATTTTGGTTGTACTGTATATCTTCTACTGATTTTTGTGTTCTGTTAACTGTGGATAGTCAATTGTGAAATTCAAGATTTTATACCTAAATCTTGTATGTTATACTTTTATTCTTTCAATATTGCAATTGTAATTTTTGTTATTTATTAAATAAAAAGAACCAAAAAAAAAACTTGAAATTTACTGCCAGTGAGGTGATCACACAACATTGAGTTTTTTTTTCTATTTTTTTATGCCAAGCTGTAGGTAATTAATGCTGCCAGCAATCGTGAGGCATTACTCAGACATACTGTATGTATTTATTATGTTTATATCTGGGTATTTCATTACCTCCTTTCTTTCGTTCTTTCTTTCTTTCAGATAGCTGCACATCATAAACACTACCGAAGAGCTGCTGCAACTGATTAGTTTGTTTTTCTGTTACTTTAACCTGTTGCCTTAGTGTTTTTGCTGCCTCCACACAAGCTGTGATGAAATGCTTATGTTTTTTCCCAACAATATTGTAATGAAAGTGTGCAAGTAAATGATTTGCTGTAGATGTCTTGCGGCGCATCATAAAAACGCAGTAAGACTCTTGTAGTCAATCCTGTTATATCATGCATTCTCACCATGAATACAGGAGCACGGCAGGGTTGTGTCCTCAGTCTAGGCCTTTTCACCCTATTCACACAGATCACTGTGCACTACAGGAGAACTAGAAAAAACACCACCACCCCGTCTCCACATAAATGATGAGGAGATTGAGAAGGTTAACGTCAAATTCCCGAGGCTGCACATCACAAGAAATTTAGCATGGACCACTGACACATCCTACTTAGTGAATAAAGCTCACAGTGTGGTACACCAGGTGCACTCCAGAGAACTGAAAAGAACTGGCTTGGATAGTTAAGAATGCATAGAGGATTGTGGGAACCAAGCTCCCCAGTCCGTCTACACAAGAGAGCTAGCAACATCATCAAGGATTCGCCCCAGACTGTTTGAATGCCCCTCCCATCGGAGGAAAGATACAGGACAATCAGGACCCACACTAACAGACTGAGGACAACTTCTTCCCCGGAGTCGTAGATGGTATTAGGCCACAACAGAGAACACAACATATTGTACATATACACAGACGCATACACACACGCTGCTGAGAACTGACAGAAACAAACCAAGCTGTTTGCCACCACCTTTCTCCCCTCCTCCACAAGTAGCTGCTAATGCACTAAACACCAGGGCCGTATTCACAAAGCTTCTTAGAATTCTCTCAAAGCGCTCCTATCTTACCCTAAAAGTTCCTAGCTGGGAGTCTTAGACTAAAAGTGATTTGGAAAACCTCTTAGAGAAACTCTGAGTAAGGAAAATACCAAAACCTTTATCTTAGTGAGGAGGTGTGGTCGACCCCGATGATGCAGCAATTCAGGGACTGTGATTGGGTGATAAAAAATAACCTCTGACCTCTGCAAAGGTCTTGAAATGCGCTTTTTGTGAAAACAGAATACGTGATAACAGAATAAACAGTGAAATCATAATGTTTGTATATAATGAAATTGTATAATCATGAGTACAGGCTACTTTATGCAAAGTGTCTGTTACATGCTAAATATCTTAAAGCTAATTAAAACAGGCAAATGTTGAAAATGTGTCTACTTTTGAAACAGCCAATTTCCACACAGTAGTTACTATATTAAAGTTCTTACATTTATTAATCATACTGATTTTATTACTTGTAATCCATTTCAGATTGATGAGAGCAGAATGAACCATGAACCAATTTTCATGATTGCAGGACAGTCTATTTTAGTTGCACTTTTGGATGATATGCAAGAGAGATGGAAGGAAGTAAAACAACAAGAAAACCAAATTGGACAGAAGAGTAGTGTTTACTTTTAGCTTTATGTCTAGTATTTGTTTCTATTATTTCTTTTTTCCGCCATTTTGTCCTCCGCTATAGAAACTCTTAAGCCTCTTAAAAGTCCTCATCTCTACTCTTAACAATTTTTACCTTAGGAGCTGGTTTTAGGGCTAAGATGTTTCGTGAATCATTTTTATCTTTACTAAGATTTAGTTCTAAATTTAAGGGGAATTTCTAAGAAAATGTCATAATTCTAAGAATTTTCTTAGAATTCCGTCACTAGGAGCAACTTTTAGGCTTAAGAAGCTTTGTGAATAGGACTGTATTATTATTATTATTATTTGTGCAATTCTTTCTTATTTCTGACAATATCTGTTTGCACTGTCTGCATGAAGATCCAAAGCCTCCTATACAGTACATATATTCTGCTGCATATATTGTTATTGATATATTTCTATTTTATTGCAATTCTCTTTTGGTAATTCTTACATTTTCTCTATTGCTGATGTTCTCTACCAGAAATCACTGAAACCAATAAAGTCTCTTTATCTTTATCACTGAGATAAAACACGCAGTGTGTGTGTGTGTGTGTGTGTGCTCTATGGATAAGTCTATATTATTATTATTATTATTATTATTATTATTATTATTATTATCCTGGCACATACTCATGTCTCTTTGCCACTACATCTTTGCCAAATGCAATTTGCAACAACTGTGTGTGAGAAACGGACAAGTCTTTCTGCACTGACTGGACATACAGTATTACTGGACACTCACTAGACTCCACTCGATCACTTTACACTGCACTGGATGTGCACTTGGCGAGGTGGTGGCTTATTTATTTATTTATTTATTGTACCGTTTTTAATTTAGTGCAATTTCTGCAAACCGTCATGTTTAACAGACCGAAGCTCTTCCTAACGCTGCGCCGCTGGACCTGCTCACGGGTGATTAACTCGCCGCTTCACGGCTGTTTTGCTTCACGTCAGCGCTGCGTTACAGGTTTATACTGTTACACTTTACCTGTGGGGAAACAAACTGAGTGTCAAACGACATCCCCGATTTAAGCAAAAACAAAGGGGGAAAGTGGCTTAAATAGATATGTATCGAAATGTTTTACTCCGTATTGAGGAATGTAAGTACAGCCTAATGACCTGCAGGTGGCGCGCTAATACGAAGACTTGACCCGGTGGAGAGAGAGAAAAAAAAAAGTGCTTTTGTCCTTCCCAACTTTGTATCCCGGTTTGTTGTTGGTCTTTGGGGTTGAGTATCAGTTGACGTTGTGTGAGATGGAGATCCTCCACCTGCTGCTGATTTGCTGCTCAGTTGCTCCTCTGTGGGTAAGTTTGTATTTCTGTACTGGATAAAATGTTATGAAGTTTAGTTACATGCTGCATATCGTTGTTGTCTTGTGTATGTGTGATTTATTTTTCATTTCTGAGATGTTGGATTTCTCTTATCAAACCTTCAAGTGTGTACTTATAATTAAATAAGCCAAGTGAACATAATGAATGTTATCAGGAGAACTGCTGTCTCTCTTTTTTCTTTTCTTTTTCTTTTTATGAATTCTAGACACAGTCCCAGCTGCCATGTAAGATTGAAGCCTTCTTTGGGGTTTTTTTTTTCTTTTCTTTTCTTTCTTGTTTTAAATTCTGACTACATTTTTAGACATTATCCGCTTTCCACATTCAGGACTTCTGGTTTGCACCCAATCGCATGATGTACTTCACCCGTGGGTTGCATGCATGACTGACATTCATATCACAAATAAAAAGACAAAACTCTTGTAACACATGTTGGATACTGTATGTGACAAAAGTAAATAGCACTTGAAAATCCCCTAAAAATGACAAGATGTTCGTGAGATATTTTTATACAGTATTTATACAATATTTAAATTTTTTAACTCCATATAGTTTTCTGGAAGTAAAGACGTTGGTGTCCTCTACAAGAAAATACTGTTTAAATGGTCGTTGGCTGTTACCTTTGGGCAATTTATTAATTAATTGGTTTATTAGATGTAGGCAGCACGTTAGTGATGGTCCGGGTTCGATTCCCGCCATGGGTCTGTGTGCATGGAGTTTGCATGTTCCATCCGTGCTTGGTGGGTTTCCTCCGGATACTCCGGGTTTTCTCCTACAATCCAAGACATGTGTGCATCTTGGGATGGATTGGCACCCTGTCCAGGATTGACCCCATTTTGTGCTCAAAGTCTCCTGGTACTATAAGCAGTGTAGAATTAATTAATTAGAAGTGGGTTTCCAAGGCTTCATCTAAAACATAGTAAGGTTTTTAAAAACATGTTTACTTAACTTCTGCTTCTGTTCAGTGAGTGCGGATAAAATGCGACTGACTTGTATTTCATGGATTCGAAAATTTGGAGGACGGAATGATGTGAGATGATTTGTACTATGAGATTTTTGGCCACTTGCTTATGCTCAGCTCTGCTAAGGTCCTGCCACAGCATTCCAATTGGGTTGAGGTCTAGACTTTGATGCACCATTTCAAAACCTTGATTCGTTTATCTTTCAGCCATTCTGATGTACATTTACTTGTGTGCTTTGGATCATTGTCCTGTTTCATGACCAGATTTCAAATTGTCAGACAGGTCGCATCACAGTTGCCTTTACTGCCCCTTTTCCACCATGTTCAGACCCAGTACCCAATTTCAAACCAGATCTTTGTTTTCAAACAGCCAGAGCACCGGCCCTCAGACATGACCAAATAAAGGTTTGTGACTCAATATGCAATGTCCATCTCAAATGCAGTCTAGTAATGATAAAGCCAGGAGAACTGCTCGCAAAACCATGTTGAATTTCATCATTGTTGTCGTGCTTGCCGCTAGCATTTCTTTGCCGCTAATATTGGTGGGAAGAGTAGAAATGACGTATACAGTGATGTGGTGACATGACTCTCTATCCCTTGGAAGAACAAAGGCAGTTCTTAGAAGGTTTGCTATTGAAACCGCACTAGCTCCAGACAGGAACTGTACCTGCTCAACAGTGTGTATGAGGTGTTTCTGCTGAACTGTTGTCAGCATTAAGGCCAAACGACTCCACTGTGGTTCTTGTCTGTCAATAGGATTTTGTGTTTAGTCCAAAACGTCTTTAAATAAACTCGCAAAAAAGCATCATTATAGATGTGTCTATATAGTATAGATTAGTGTTAATTTTGTTCTCAATTTTAGTCTTAGTCCTGGGATTAATGTCCCTGCTAGGTTTTATATTTAATCTCATCCTATTTTTGTTTAGCCAAGTTTTAGTCAACTAAAGGTCTGGACATTTTAGTCTAGTTTTAGTCAAAGGAGCCCGTAAGTATTTTAGTCAATAAAATCCTAACATTTTAGCAATAAGATTATTAAGTAACCCTACAGCCAATCAAATCTAGCCAAAATATATTTTTAAAGTTTTTTCACAAAATAAGTATCTTAACATTTGAAAATGCATCTTTTCATCTGATGTTTTCAGCTAATTATATTTATTTTTAACCATCACAACAACTGCTACATGTCCATATTTGTTTACACTACAAAACAATAGGAGCAGTATTTTTACTTTTTTTATTATTATTATTTTTTTTTTAGGAATTTACACACTTGGACTGTAGTAGCTTCTATGGTTCACAATCATTTGCCAACCTATTAGTTTAATGTGTTTGGCAACAGAGTAACTATAAAATAAAATACATTGCTGCATAATTATGCTAACATGTGGTAACATAATTACCACAAAGAGGCTGTAAAACTGGGTGATTTTTATGGTATGTCTTGATGCGTCTTTTCAGGTTTGTGGTATTTTCCCAGTAATTCTTTGATATTACTACACATTGGCTTCTCCTTTTTTCAACTACATATGAAATGGGCGCACACACACCCGAGTGTGCACGTGTCATAGGCGTGTCTCATAGGTGTGTGCGTGCATTTCATATGTAGTTGCTTGAGCAGTTAGTATTATATATGTATGTGTGACTGGTTCATATACTGTATGTGTATGCAAGTGTTTCATGTGTGTGCATGAGTAAAGTTTGATTTAAGCCGTATACGGCGCCTCATAAAAATGGGTCTAAATATCATCTCTTCTCTTTGGCCTGAGTAATTCTGCTGTGAAGACGAAGAGTTAAAGATGACTGAGCTTGTAACATCCCGCCACCGGGCGCACAGACTGCTCCTGATATTCCGCCTGCTGTGACCCGGGAGACGCCGCTACTCGTGCCATAATCAATGAGCGGAGTATCGCAGCGGATTGTGACAGATTATATGTTAACGAAAATAAAGACGGATGTTTTATTGGTCTTTACCACATTAAACCACATTTTAGTCTCATCTTCTTTCCATCAACAATCTTGCACGCTGATTTCGTCACTGTTCATTGATATCCGCGACTTAGTCACAGGAAAAAAGGTCATCAACTAATATTTTGTCATTATTTTTGTTGGGAAATTAACACAAGTATACACTGAGTTTAAGCAGCTGCTTGGAGAAACTGCACACAAAAAAAAAGCGTTACCGTAAGGGGACTTTTGTCACGTACCTACACATGTACAAGTTAACACATTGTCTTTCTTTTAAACTTTGCCACTTTCTCACATTCTGGGTTGATATGTTGATCTGGGCTTCACATTAATGTTCTATAACTTTTCTTCTACTCATTGTATACTTTATGTTAATTGTAATAAAGGGTTTTAAACAACCCCCCAATAAATGATCTTTTTCTGCAGCTTCTCCTGCAGGTGTCTTTGTAAAGGTACGAACTGAGACCCAGCTTACACTGGAGTGGAGTAAAGTGAACGATTTCAGCTACATCTTGAGATACAGTAATGGAACAGAAACTCCACTTACTGTATCAGCTGAGGGCTCTGTTTTCAGATATACAGTCTCGTCCCTGTCCCCTGGGACCAAGTACAACTTTGTTTTGTATGCAGTGTCTAAAGGAGTAAAGCAGAACGCTTTCAACTTTACTGCTGTCACTAGTAAGCTCTTTTACGAATCCGCACGTACAGTACGTAATGTGCCAGTCGCATGAAAATTCTTTCTTTCCCTCAGGTCCCTCCAACGTTGCCAGAGTGTCTGTAAGGGCTCGTTCTGAGACTGCAATAACATTTCAGTGGGCTAAGGTCGATAAGAGTAAAGAATACACTTACATCCTAAAACCAAGCAACAGGTCTGAGGCATACACTCCTAATTATTGGGGATCATCTTTGGCAACGCATACTGTAGCATCTCTTAGTCCTGGGACCAAATATACCTTCACTGTTTATACAGTATTTGGAGGAGAGAGGAGTAGTGGCTACACCTTCTCTGCAGTAACCAGTAAGTGTGTGTGTGTGTGTGTGTGTGTGTGTGTGTGTGTGTGTGTGTGTGTGTCCCAGATTATTGGCACCATTGGCAAATATGTGTAAAGTATTAATAACATTATATAATAGCTTGTATAGCAGTACAGATTTACTATACTCTAGCAATAACTCAACATGCTGTGTGGAAATGAGTACACCCTAAGTAACCATATCTAAACTGGTTACTTACTAAAGTGTCATCATAGTGTATTATCAGAGAATTTTATGGTTATGAATTCCACAACTAGACAAAACTAGACCTTCATCTTTCATTAAACTACAGTACAAATGTAGGCACCTGGAGTCCTCTGGACACGACTGGGACTGATGAAAGAGGCCCAATGTTCAGAAAATTAAATGTTCTTTATGTTTAACTTGTGTAAAAGCATACAGTCATGTGTCAAAGTTAGCATATGTGTATATGGATTTTTCTAATTTTATTTTAAACATCCCTTACTGCTGTAGAAGGATGAACCAATATGAAGGAAGAATACGGCCTGCTTATAAACACTTCCTACAGCCTGCACTTTGACCTAGATGTTATGCGCCGGTCAGAATTATATAATTTCCTACTTCAGCACATTCTACATCTGAAGTGGGAAATTTTATTTTTCTTTAGCAACACGCTAGGCAGCTAACTTAGTAATGACTAGTAATTTAGTAATTTTTTAGTAATTAGTAATTTTTTAGTCAAATTATTTACTGGATTTTTTAAAATTGTTTTGTCTCTTATAGCTGAGGTATACTTATGATGAAAATTACAGGCCTCTCTCAAATTTAAATTACAGGCCTCTCTCTTTTTAAGTGGCAGAACTTGCACAATTGGTGGCTGACAATACTTTTTTGCCCCACTGTATACCCTAACATTAAGCCCATTATTGTGTGGGTTCACTGTGTGATGCCGGGGCAGCTCTGGCCCCTCAGGTCATAACTCCACAAGCCCTCTGGTGTCCCTCCGTGCATCGCACTTATGACAGGCTATAATACATTGTGTTCTGATACCTTTTGACTGTGGCCAATGTTGAGTTTTTCATCAGTTTGTGCTACTTTGGCTTTTCAGTGGGTTTTCCCCAGAGATAGGCAGAGATAAGCCTTGGGTGCCCATGATTCTGTCACTAGTTTACTGGTATACAATTGATACTGTTATTCAATGATACCAAAGTACAGTGGAACTTGCAGTATGATTGCGAATGACCCAGTTTGCAAGCGTTCCACAAGACAAGCAAAAGTTTATAATAAATTTTGACTTGATAAACGAGCGAATCTTGATTTACGCATGCTGATTGCGCATGTGTTTCTGGTGCCAGTATATAGTGCTATTTACATGTAAAAACAGAAAAAAATCTGGCACAGATGGATTCTGGTAAAAAATATTCACTTAAAGGAAATGAAAGAAAAAAACTAATTGAATAAAGTAAAAAATATATTAAGGCTCTTTTCTTTGTTTCTTTATATAGATACTGTATATTCCTCGCCCTGGTCCTGTAGGACACCCCATTCTGCATGTTTTAATGTTCTCCCTGCTCTACCACATCCACTTCTATTCAGAAAAAAACTGTTAAGTTAATCAGTTGTACTGGGAGCAGAGAAATGTGCAGGGCAGGGGGTCCTCCAGGATCAGGGCTGGGAACCAGTGATATGGATTATATGATGTTTTAAATGCAGCAGTGTAACATTACACTGTGACTGGTGGATCAAAGTGTAGCTTTAATTTAAAGGGTTTACCAGGAATATTTCATTAACCATTTGTGAATTATGGACATAATTGATAATTGGATGCAAATCTTTTACTGTCAATGACTGAAATAATACTAAAACCTTTGGATATGACCAAATGCCAAGTTTCCTCCCTTGAGATGCTTTTGCCATGATGTGGTTTGCTTTGTGTTGAGTTTTTCCTTTACTTCTGCATACATTCCTCATCCCATCATTCAGGTAGAAGGTAGTTTTTATTCCATCTGTCCCAAAATATCTAGTTCCGGACCTGGGCATGATTTGTTTGTTTGTTTTTCTAGCAAGGTCTAGCCTTTGTTTTTAAGAGTTACCAGTATTTGAATCTTTAGGTATACTTCTTTATTTATATTCAAATATTTTATATATGTATATGTATGTATGCATGTGTGTATATGTATGTATGTATGTATGTGTGTGTGTATGTATGTGTGTATGTATGTGTGTATGTATGTGTGTATATGTATGTATAGATGTATATAGAGATATCTATATATATGTGTGTGTGTGTGTGTGTGTGTGTGTATGTCTACTAATAAGAGACTGTGTGTGTGTGTGTGTGTGTGTGTGTGTGTGTGTTTATATACACACACAGAAGTCTCTTATTAGTAGACTTGTCTTAGTAGACAAAGATACCCTCACCTTCTCCAGTGTGTTCTTGACTCTTAGCCAAATGCTAAGAGGTTTGAATCCATTTCTCCATTCCTGCAATCATCCACTTTTGTTGGCCTTTAGTTGTTGCAGTGCACTCCAATTATTGTCTTGGCCTCCCTAAATGTTTGTTTTTTCTCTGATGGCCTTTTAGGTCTTTCTTTCCTTCCCAGTCCAGTAATGGCCTCCTTTATTGCAAATTTGACACTCTGGACACATTAACGTACTTACCTTAACCTTAGAGCTAAGACTGTCTTTATTTGATTTGCTGGGTCTCTAACTGCCTGACAGCCAGACAGCCAGACTTTGTCCAAAAGCTTTTGTCAATCACTAAACTAAGGTAGGCTTTGTTCCCCTTTTTTCTTTTTACTCCCTTACTGATTCATATGTCCATCTTCATAAGTCCATCTTCTTAGAAAACTTTTGGTCTGGCCAGATAGAGCTGTAAATTATTACTTTTAGACTATGTGTGTAAAGAGGAAAACATGACTGAATTAAAATACTGAATACATTGTGTACATATTTGATAATGCAAGTGAATTTGTGAATATTTGTTTTTGTTTCAGTGCCTGTCAATGTGGCAAGAGTTAATGTAACACAGCAATTAACAAATGGATTAGAACTGTCATGGGAAGAAGTGAAGGGCAATAATTTCAGCTACATCCTGCGACGTGGCAGCAATGCTGAGACGCCAGTTGCTGTACCAGAGAAAGCTCCTATAATAAGGCACACCGTTTCATCACTCTCTCCTAGGACCAAATACAGCTTCACTCTCTATACTGTGTTTGAAGGTGTGAGGAGTCGAGGCCTGACCTTCACTTCAGTCACAGGTTCTATTTGTCTTTTTATCTGTGTGTCTGTCTATTCATGTTTGAACAGCAGAATGAGTTGATTCATTAGGAAAGTGCATTACTACTCTGTTATGTGTTGTAGGTGCCAATATTTGAATACAGAAATCAATGCTCAGCTAACTGTTATTGTTGAATTATAGGAAGTCCTTAAGGTAATACGGTGCCAAAGCAGTTGAGTTCCATGTGCTTGCTGACCTCAGTTAGCAGTTTAGTCGGAGCAAAATTTTTAAAATTTTAAATTTTTAAATTATGTTTATGGTTTAGACACACATGCTGCAGATCTGCACATAAAGCAAGGATTGAAAGGGTGCACATACATATGCACTGAGCATTACTTTGCGAGGTGAAGGTTTGGTGTGATTCCCCCAATTTCAAAGGCTTTTATGGCATACAAACTCAGGAGAGCATCCGTGTCTGACCGTCACCACTTCACAGTAAATGACCTCAGAACAGAGACTCTTCACATGTGCGTTATTTGTACTGTTACCACATGACTGGCTGATGGGATATTTTTGCAGTATTCAATCATGATGGTGATTTTAAGTTTAAAATTTACTTCCTTTCTGAGGCTGCAGAAGTAAAAAAAAAAAATTTTTTTTTTCTAATTTTAAAGCATCTCTGGTTGTGACTGGTCTGCGTTGTGAGCAGCTGTCTGGAGGAAAGGGTTTGCGTTTAGTTTGGGATGCTCCATCTGGGAAATGGACAGGAGTAGAAGTGCAGATGAAAGGAAGAAACCCTCAGTACTTGAACGGAACAAGACTCGAGCTCCACGATCTTCATCCAGCCCTTTGGTATGATGTAACGCTCAAATTATGCTCAGGAGATATAAAGAGCGCCCCAACGTCAATCAGATGTCAGACTGATCCAAGAGGTGAGGTATTTACAAAATTATATCTACAGCATGTGCCAAAATTTCGTACTGTAATGAAAAGACGAACAGTATTACCTCCTCATCTGTGAGTTTATTTCTCCTGAAAGTAACTAACATTACACATGCACACTATTAATGTGTTGATTTACCGCGGTATGTGTAATGTAAGTGTTCAGAGTGTGTGTGCATCGCCTCGCTGTAGACAGTCTTCATATCGTTCACACAGATTGTCACCCCGGATTCCCGAAACGGAGATGGTGTTGAAAAACGAGTTTCAGTACTTTATGTTTTGGCGCATACCGTATATGACCTCTTACTAAAATTAGTTTGGGGAACATAAGGTGTATGATTTAAATATGCATCGTAAGGTATATTGCTTATACAGTATATTGTATTATATTTCAAGTAATATAGATACAAGCACTGGACGAAAATTATGGAATAATTGTTTTTATAGCTGAATCAAATCAAATTTGCTGTTTATTTAAATAAATGGGTTTTCCCCCCAGATGAAGTAGAGGAAGAAACAGTCATTAAAAAAAAAGAAAAGAAAAATCCTCAGGTTCTCTGTTACTACTCAGTTATGAATTCTTTGGGGAATGAATGACTGATGAATCCCTATTGAGCTAGTTCCAGCTTGCTGATCATGGTATTGAGTTAACATGAGGAAAAGCTTTACACTATGCTTCGATACACTGCCAACAATGCTTTGTAACATGCAAAGCAAATGATTATGGTGCATTTATTATGCTGGAATTGGCCATTTATAGAATGTGATGTCACATGGCCATCGATACTCAAATAGGCCTTCAAGCAATGACGCCATGTGTGTGTTCACCAGCAAAAATCAAGATTCTTCAGACTCGGCTATACTCACAGTTGTCCATTTTTTTAATTATTTTTTTTATCCTTACTGTTTTTGTCTGACAGAGGTGGAACATGACATGGTTATCTACTGTTTGCCACTAGCCTCAAGGTTCTGTGTGTTGTGCGTCCACTGTGTTTCCTGCCCCCCGTATGATTACAGAGTGGTTATCTGACTTACTTTAATCTTTGTCTGCTAAACTAGGTAATTCTCTGCGTTCTTCTTTGACCTCTCTCACCAACCAGGCCTTTTCATCATCGGCGCATTATCTGTATCTGCTGGCCCTGTTTTCCATTTTCAAATGATTTCAGACATTGTTCTGCTGCCACACAATGAACCGATTTATATATATAATTGCACATGTGTCTGTGTAGTTCTTATGGAAGCAGATATCTTCTACCATTGGAAATACCTGTATGTGTTTTATTTGTTTGAGGTCTATATGTTGAGGTCTGTGATTAGGACTCACTCACTAATCATCTATACCGCTTAATCCTGTATTCAGGGTCACGGGGGGCCTGGAGCCTATCCCAGGAGACTTGGGGCACATGGCAGGGTACATCCTGGACAGGGTGCCAATCCATCGCAGGGCACAGACACACACACATACACTCACTCATTCACACTACGGGCAATTTGGGAACGCCAATTAGCCTAATCTACATGTCTTTGGATTGTGGGAGGAAACCCACCAAGCACGGGAAGAACATGCAAACTTCACGCACACAGAGACGGGAATCGAGCCTGGCCAGGGATCGAACCTGAACCCTGGCGGTGCAAGGCGACAGTGCTAACCAGGGGTCTAAACCAAGCTCTAATCCTCTCTTCTCTGCAACACTTATTGCACAACCCAACAAAAATGCTGGAGATCCGGTGGAATGTCAAGAGTTCATATTGCAATGCTCACCGTACTTCACAAGACAGGGAAATGTCCCGTCAACCAGGGAAAATTGCACGGACATTAAACAATGGGCGACATGGTGCAAAGAAGAAAAAAAAATACTTTCCCCTACTGCTACTCCCTATTGTATTTATGTCCATAAAATTTGAAAACATTAACCTCAGCAAACTCAATTACCCCTGAGAAAACCGTTATGACATGATGGAACTGTGAAACTGGCACTGGAAAAGTGATGCTACTGGTTGGATCCACTCAGTTGTCACTTTTGTCTTATGGCAAGATGCTCCATCATGCAGGAAAAGACATTGTTTGACACCAAACTGTCATTGGATGGTTGTGAGAAGTTGCTTTCGAAGGATGTTTTTGTACCATTCTTTATTCATGGCTATGTTCACCAAAATTTTGAAAAGTTTGTTCAAAATTGTGAATAAGTCCACTCCCTTGGCTGATGAGACTGGACTACTGCAACTCTGGAGTACTGCAACTCACTCCTGGCAGGTCTGCCTCTGTCCACGATTCGTCCTCTGCAGCTGATGCAGCATGCAGCAGCACGTCTCGTTTTCAACCTTCCCAAGTTCTCCCACACCACCCACTTCTCTGCTCCCTGCACTGGCTTCCTGTAGCTGCCCGCTTACAAAGCTAAAAATGGCCCAGCACCCACTTACCTCTCTGCTCTAATCGCACCGCGCACTGCACCACGTTCCCTCCAATCCTCCAGCACTGCTCGCCTTGTTCCACCATCTCTCAGGGATCGATTAAGTTCTTTTAAGTTGCTCTGGTTAAGAGCATCTGCCAAATGTCAACAATGCCAACAATGCAAATATTGACTCTTTGCATAAACCTAATGTAATCGTCAATAAAAGCCTTTGACACTTATGAAAATTAATATTTGTGTCATTCTCAAAACTTTTGGCAACAGCTGAAGTGATTTTGGTTAAATTGAGGTGACATCGTAAGTGCTTTCTGTGATTGAGCTCAGGACCTATTCAATACAATCTCACATGCTGTAGACCAACTTAAAGGATGTCTATAATGCTTATACCCTGTAACAGTACAGACCAAAAGTTTGGACAGACCTTCTCATTCAAAGAGTTTTCTTTATTGTGTTCTTTAGCCCAAACGCGTCTCTTCTGCTTGTTGCCTGTCCTTAGCAGTGGTTTCCTAGCAGATCTTCTACCATGAAGGCCTGATTCACACAGTCTCCTCTTAACAGTTGTTCTAGAGACGTGTCTGCTGCTAGAACTCTGTGTGGCATTGACCTGCTCTCTGATCTGAGCTGCTGTTAACCTGCGATTTCTGAGGCTGGTGACTCGGATGAACTTATCCTCCGCAGCAGAGGCGACTCTCGGTCTTCCTTTCCTGGGCCGGTCCGCATGTGAGCCAGTTTCTTTGTAGCGCTTGATGGTTTTTGTGACTGCACTTGGGGACACTTCCAAAGTTTTCCCAATTTTTCGGACTGACTGACCTTCATTTCTTATAGTAATGATGGTCACTCGCTTTTCTTTACTTAGCTGCTTTTTTCTTGCCATAATACAAATTCAACCTCTTTGAATGAGAAGGTGTGTCCAAACTTTTGGTCTGTACTGTAGGTCTGCAAAATTGTGCTTTTTTGGTAAGGTGTCGCGCAGAACCACTCTAGAACCACCACTGATTGTGATTTAATATTTTGTACCAATTTCATGCCATTAATGTGACACGGTTGATTACATTTACATTTCAGCATTTGGCAGACACCCTTATCCAGAGAGACTTGCATTTATATCCCATTATACATCTGAGCCTTAACCACTGAGCTGCCCCTGCCTGATTATCCCCTTAATAATGAATTAATAAATCGGTTGACACCACTGATCTGTAATTCAAATTTTAATATAGGAGCCACTGTTCTATTTATGTAGAGTTTCTGTGTAATGTTCCCACCCTGGTATAAAATTACTTATTACATTTATTTATTTATTTGTTTGTTTGTTTGTTTATTTATTTATTTATTTTGAATAAGGTTTTTAAATAAAACTCTTTTTTTGAATTTGCAATTAAATTGTTGCAATTGAAGATGCCATGATTCATATCAAACTGTGTTCCTCTTTTTGCCAGGAGTGATCGCAGGAGTTGTATTGGTTCTTCTGTTCATTCTCTTCCTCGTTTGTCTTGGAGTTCATATTAATCACAGGAAGTCTGTCCTCGAGAGGTTAGCTTTTTATTTATTTATTTATTTTGCGTTACGTAATTTATTGGTATAAATATGGAAACTGAAATTCCCAGCCTCCTACACTATTCCCTTTTCCCCTGTTCAAATTTTGCAGAAAAGCTCAAAACGACTTGCACACCAATCCAACATCAATTCAAGAAGCAGGACATGATGCTCGTGTTCTGGCAAAACAACAGTCGTCATCTAGCAGGAAACACCATGACCAGAGGTTGAACAAGAAAATGAGCGTTTTACCCATTGAGAACCCTTACGGAATGCCCTGAGCTCTGCTAACTGTCACCTGTAATGAAGTGGCAATACTGTATAATACACTGAAAATTTGGAATTTTTATTTATTTTTTGAATAGCCATGTGATTGATGTGTCCCTGTACTGATTTCTAGTTCATGCCTTATAGAGAGTAGTTTTGTATTAAAAAAAATAATAATAATAAATGTAAAAAAAAAATCATTATTATTGCCTAGTCATTAAGGACCTTCTTTAAAAAATGCATAGTGTATTTCAAATAAGACCGTGTGCTTTTTAAACAGCCATGTAAAGAACAAGCTCGATTAACCTTGTTTATTTATTTGTTGTGTTTGTGTTGTATTTATGTGTAAACACATTTTAATTGCTTTTGCACTATCATCTAAAAAGAATGCAAGATCACCTTTTTTTTGTCTTCTGTATTTTTAACATGGACAATAAAGGAGACTTTGACTATTAAAAAAATAATTGTTCAGTGTAAACTCTGTGCACCTGGCTGCGCCTCTTTTTAAGCTATTCAAATGCTTGACTTTGTGCAAACGTACTATAGTTCTGTGCCAGAACTTTTGTGTTCTTTATGACTTACCCCTCATCATTTGGGCTCCTTATTTTCAACCTGGGAAATATTCCTCCATTTGGCACAAGCCATCTGTGCATTTCATTGTTTGCTCCTGATTGATGCTCTTTGAGGTTGGTTTGCTTGAAGCTTGTGGTATGTTTAATGGTGGCATGTCTTGCTATATACTGAAAAATATTTAGGATCAACAAATGAGATTGATGAGATAAATGGATGGATAAGAATTTCAGCTTTTATTTCCTGATACCTTGGAAATTCACTTTGATATACGATACAAGCACGCTTCCAGAACGAAATTATGCTCACAATGCCAGGTTCCACTGTACTTAAGTCGACATATGTTAAGATTACCCAATATTTAGGTGTGCAGAAGTAATGACTAGATAATGACTGCAGTTGATTGACAGTTCAGGACTGGAGTTTTCCTATAGACTACCTGAGCCTCTAATGATGAACTGGACTCCATATTAACTTAAACACAGCCCCTGTTATCCTGAACTTCTAGTCTCACAATATGACTGCAGTTCAATCCCTGCTGTCCGTTTCCACCCAAATGAGGGTGGGTTCCCTGGTTCCTCTCAGTTTCTTTCTACAGCCATCTCGGGGGGTTTTCCTTGCCACTGTTGCCGTCACCCTGGGCTTGTTCATCAGGAACAGTCTTATCATTTTGATTCATACACATTTCATACAAACTTTAAATAATTCTTTTGATGATTATTAGCTTTATCAGTGGTATACCTTCACCTGAAGGATAAAGGACACGTTTGAAGATGAAATTGTAGGAAGTTTGGAGAGAGGGGACAGATGGATCAGGAGAGGTGTGAAAGAAGCCATCAATGTGCCAGTGAAAAATTCTTCTCTCGACAGAGGTTGAGGTTTGACACAATCGGTCGTCTATTTTTCATGCTGCACTTTCATCCATTTGATCAAGGAAGATCAAGACCTTTTCACAGGTCCGCCAAGAAAGCCACACTTAAGGACTTCCCTTACTCTCTCTGGTCTTTACACCTCAACGTCTCTTCTTAATATCTCTCTCTTCTCTTCCTAACAGCTCTCTCTCCTCTTAGGAAGATAATAGATATCGGCCTGTAATTGGACAGTTGACCAGGGTCAATGTCAGGTTTCTTAATTAGAAAATTTAGAAAATGTGTCGGTGTAGGATCTAATACACAGGCTGATGATTTTGAAGAAGAGATGAGTGAAATTAGTTCCCTCTCTTTAAGGCGAGTAAAGTGTTCTAGGTTCTGATGTGATGTGGTTAGTTTATCATCTGTATCACTTAAATTGTCTGGTTTCAAATCCTGAATTTTTTGTCTAATATTTACGATTTTGATATTGAAAAAGTTCATGAAGTTACTGTTTCTAGTTAATTTGGCTACGGCATTAAATAAAAATCTAGGATTCTTTTTGTTATTATCTATAAGAGTGGAGAGATACAATGATTTAGCATCACTGAGACCTTTTTTTTTTGCTTTATATAGTTCGGGATTCTCTCCTTCCAAGCTATTTGGAATACTAACAATTTAGTTTGACCCCATTTGCGTTCTAATGTCCGAGCGTTTTTTTTTTTTTTCAAGTGTGTGTGGTCATTATAGCAGGGAGCGAGTTTCTTATCTCTAATCAATTTCCTTTTAACTGGAGCTACATTGTCTAAGGTATAATGAAATATGTCGACTCTAAATATTCAATCGCCTGATCAAGTCCTGTGGAGTCAGATGGCGATCCAATCAAAGTTGATAACTCTGAGAGATTATTGATGAAGCTCTGTGTATTATTTGATGGGACTGTACGTTTAATGTGGTAACGAGGTGCTTTTATTACTATGACGCACTTTAATTGAGACAAGGCAGTGATCTGAAATAGCTTCAGACTGTGGAATTGTGGTTATATTTCTTATTCTTAATCCGAAGGACAATATTAAATCTGAGGTGTGGCCAATATGGCACCGGTACCTCCAGTATATATCCGGTATGTACTAGAACCCAAGATTTTAGAGCGTAGATTTTTGGTGCCTCACTTACAGTAGGTGCCACCGCACGTAAATAAAACGTAAAAAAAAAACATTGAACGTGAGTCAGAAAGCTCTAATAATGCAAATCCAACTAATGTTTGTAGTCACGCAAGTGTGCATGTTGTTTTCACATTCCAAGTTAAAGCTTGTTAAATGAGTGCGTCCGCATGAATGCATCACTTGCTCTAACGGCAGCCAATACAGCAGCTGAACACGCTTGAATTATAACGGCTAAAGCTAAACAAGCTAACTAAAGGGTGGCTGTATTTCACAACGCTGTAACATGCAACAAATAGCTTTCGATAATTGCGTGTAAAGGAGGAAACACGTGAAACCTAATGAAACATTTGAGGGCAGACGATATGAAGTTAAAAGCGGAGAGAGACACCGTGTTTAACAGCTTGTGGACATCACCTGGCAGTGTGTGTGTGTCCCGGCCCAGTCGGACAGTCAGGAGGGGTGTCGTGTTTGGGCAGATAAGGCTAATCATATTTCTGCAAGAGAGTTGCTGACGTTTGAAGTTGGTTTGTAGCATACCAAGAATATCAACTACTGCTGTTATTGGCCAATAATTATTATATTTAATTTTAATTGTTTTAATTATGGTTATTTCATTATTGGTGTTAAATTAGTGTAGTTGGGTTAGATAGTATGTAAATTAGTTTTGTTTTTATCTAATTATATTTATGTATACTATATAAATAATGTAACTAATATAAATATATTTTCAGATACAATTGGAGACAACTTTTTTTGGGGGGGGGGGGGGGTAGATGAAAGGATGGATTGAGTCCACAACCAATACCACTTGAGCTGAATTAAATATTTAAATTACAAGTATAGACAACTTAAGATTTTGAACTGGGCACACGTTGAGTCAACTAAACAGCAATGTGAAATATTTAGTTTGGCCAGCAATTTTTTGCATACAATTTTTTCTGAAAAACTGAAAAAAGTGTGTGCAACTTTTTTACATTGAGGCCTTTTTTTTTAAGTGTAATTCATTTATATACTTTATATTTTGTTTTAAATATTAAACAAAATGATTCAATATACCCCTCAATATAAGAGTCTGTCTCATCCCTCCCACTCCTACGCCCCTGACTGCTCCACCCGTCTCTCCTACAGCGCAGAACAACACGAGCTCCAGCTGCCGTGAACAGCCGAGGTAGACTTTTACTTTCTGTTTCATAAGGAATAGTTTTATAGCTACCTATACATTATTCTATTATTCGTTCTCAGCTGACTTTACTCCATACAGGTATTTCCAGTACCAGCCCTGTGGTAAGTTTTGTGCTTTACCCATAAACACAGTTTTTGTGAACCCAGTCAAATCATGGAATCACATCAGAATTTGGTGTACGTTTTGTGTATTATATTTTTATATACAGTGTATATTATGTCACAAACACAGGCAAAATACAGCGATTTCATACACCAGCAATTTATTTAAGTTTATTTAGTTTTGAACCGAAAAGGAAAAGTGTGTTACCTAACTGTGTGTGTGTACAGTGTGGAAGACGTTGCGCTTCAGGAAACTGTACCTATTGTTTGAATAAGTTACTCCACATCTAACACTTGCAGTGTCAGTCAAAAATATAGACATCTCGTATAGACCTACTCATTCTGGGTTTTTTCTTTTTCTTTTGAAATGTTTTTCTTTTTTCTTTTTTCATTTTCTATATTAAACAGAGGACATGGTCAACGGGTAAAAATGTATGCACAAAAATAATAAATAAATAAATAAATAATAATAATAATAATAATAATAATAATAGTACGACTACTGATGTTTTTATAGGAAACATGACCCTACAGATTACTGCCATAATTCAATTCAAAATTAAAAAGTTTCATAATTCAAAAGTTTTTTTTAAAAAGGCCTAGATAATAACTGTTGAAGGGTGTATAATTTTTTTTCCGTCTCTCTCTCTCTCTCTCTCAATTCATACCTGTACCAATTTAAAATTTCAACACACCTTCTAATTCTGTTTTTTTTTCCCCCCACGTTCTAGAACATACTTGAGATTTCAAAACTATGAAATAATATATGGGATTGGGTTATTAATCAACAACAGCAGCCAATTGGACCAAAAGTCAATGAAGGTCAGCTGTTCTGGAACTGCAAGAACTGCGGAGGAGAAGTTCATGTAGAGTCACCAGCCTCAGAAATCACAAATTAACCTCAAACAGCACCTCAGATTAGAGCCGTGATGAAGGATTTACAGAGCAGAAGTAGCAGACACACCTCAGTATCAACTGATCAAAGGAGATTGTTGTATATTCTTCATATTTCCTTCAGCATTGTTTTACAGTAATAAAAACCAGAAATAACGAAAATAAAAAAGGAAGATTTTTTTTTTCTTGGAGTTGATTTTTCTAAACTTTCAGAGATTAAAACTAAACTCCCAAGAAATGAAAATGTTTAATACTATATAGGGTAAAATTTAACTTCTAACTAGAGTTCATTATAACACCAACACTTTCATACTGGTTAAATCTTAAACTACAAAAAAAGCACCATAGTGATTATTACAAATGTTTTATTTTTATTTAACAACATAAAATAACACGTTAAAAATGCACAGTAAACATCTTTCAATATGTGTGGACAAATGCCATTAAGATTGAAAAACTTATTTACATAAAAGCAAATGATGTATTTCCACCAAACTAAAGCAGTGTCCCTATAACATGCCAGAACTTAAGCTTTTGTACAGTCTAAAGAGGAAATTCCTTGTTTACGGAACACATTCTAAAAAAAATGGCCACAAATAAATAAATGAGTAAGAAAGAAAAGAAACTTCTCTTTAATGCAGGATTGCATTAACAGGAGACTTAAAAATCTGCGCACAGACCAACACGTGTACAAACATACACATAATGTACACAAAAGCAGGATCAATTCCAATTACATGCCATTAAGCCAATAATATCAACACATATATAGACATACATGTGACACCTGGGCATCAAAGCCTTTCAAATGTCTTAATCTCTCTCATTCTAGAAACACTACCTTGGCCAATGCAGAAGCAACACCAAATTTATACTACATTATAATATCCCTAAACACAGGCCTCAAGTTAAAAAAAATAAGCTCCAGAAATGACTTTAATTGGGTTTTCACAGACTGAGTCCTGTATTTAATCAATATCACACTTGAGGTTGTGCTTCTGTACAGAACATCAGTGCGGCTGTGATGCAGTCATAGGCACATGTTTTTTTGTTAATTTAAAAAAAAGTATATTTATATATATGTTTTTTTTTCTCTCTCTCTCTCTCAAAGTAATCACTACTTCAGAGTAGCCCCTGTTTACCTTGATGACAGCTTTGTGCTCAATTGGCAGCCAAGCTGTGCGCAACATACTGTATGTGAGCTCCTTAAGGTCAGTTAGAAAATCAGAACCAGTGATGTTGAATGAGGAGGCGTGTCCACACTTCTACTTTTATTTGTTAATAAGTACAGACTCTGAGAGTCACTCATTGACAAATGTCATACAAAAGTAATGACTAGTAATTTCAGATTTTTTATATCTTTAAATCCAGGTTACATTTTTGTGTTTAAAGCTGACTGGCAACAATGAGCACTACCATTGGTCCCTTGGATGGAAGAACAAGTGTGAAGATGTGAGTACATCTTACATTCTAAATTTTAAAGGCAGTCAACTGCACTTTGAAAAAATGGGGATTTTTTTTTTCTTTTTTTCGTTACAATAAAACTCAAAAATATGGAAATTTATGTATGTGTTCATTAGAAGTGGCTGAGATGAAGATTTTTTAACAGGACACAGACCACTACATTTAAACACAAACTCTAATCATTATGGACAACGGCAAGAAATCGAGGATATAGAACTGCATATCTTATCGAAATCTTGTATATTGCCAATATATTGCTGCATAAATAGTCAGAGTTATAATTATTACTCACTGGTATAACAATATGGCTTCCAAACGTATTATTTATTAACTTATTCTAAAATTATTTTTAAAAAACTAAAACTTATTAAACAATAATAACATTCTGCAATTTTATTAAAATTTTGGTTTATTAAGAGCAAATAATAATAATAATAATAATAATAATAATAATAATAATAATAATAATAATAATAAAGCTTTGATCTGAAGGTGAAACTAACCATGCAGTTATCTGCTGCATTTAGGACACACTTAAAGCATTGTTTGTAATTTGATCCATACAAAAATGTGTTTTCCAAGATAAACATTATCTCTGATTAAAATGCTCTCATCCAAAGTGCTCAGTGAGTGACTGACTATAAAGCGATTATACTCTTAATTAACTAATAGTGCCGTTCAGTGGGGAAAAAATGACAAATTATTTGATCCCCTGCAGAAGTTTGCCCACTTACAAAGAAATGAAGGGTCTCTATCTTTATCATATGTTTAATGTAAAGGATAGAGACAGAATATTAACCAAATATCCAGAAACAGCACATGATACAAAGGTTATACATTGATTTGCATTTTAATAAGGAAAATAAATATTTGATCCCCAACCAAAAAGATGACTTAGTATTTTGTAAAGAAACCCTTTGCAAGCACAGACGTAAGATGTTTCTTGTAGTTGGTTACCAGGTTTGCACACATCTCAGGGGGGGATTTTGGTCCACTATTCTTTTCAGATCTTCTCTAAATCTTTAAGGTTTTTTGCCTGTCACTTGGCAACTCAAAGTTTCAGGTCCCTCCATGAATTTTCGATAGGATTGAGGTCTGGAGACTGACATGACCTTAATGTTTTGGGACACTGTCACAATGGAAGACTCATCCACAACCCGTCTTCAGGAGCTTCACATCTAAAATTTTACAATACATGGCCCTGACCGGTGGCCGCTCAATGTGGCAAAGTCGGCCTGTACCAGAGAAACAGTCCCAAAGCACAATGTTTCCACCTCCGTATTAGACTGTAGGGATGGTGTTCTTAGGGTCATAGTCTGCATTTTTCCTCCTCCAAACACACCAAGTCAAGTCAAGTTGGTGTTAAAGAGCTTAATTTCGGTCTCATCTGACCACAGCGCTTTCTCCCAGTCCTTCTCTGTTTATTGGCAAACATCTGATGGGCCTGTACATGTGCCTTCCTAAGGAGGGGGACTTTGCAGCGCTGAAGGATTTCAATCCATGGTGGCGTATTGTGTCATCAGTGGTTTATTTGGTGACTGGGGATCAATCACAAGCTTCTCCACTGTATTTCTGGACTAAGGCACTTCATTTCTCATGATGATCGTGAAAAAGCTTGCATGGAGCTCCAGACCAAAGATGATTGGTGGTTATTTTGTATTTGTTCCACTTGCAAATAATCACTCCAGCAGTTTTGATTGATATTCTGTCTCTATTCTTTAAAATAAACCTCTGATTAAAATTATAGACCATTCATTTCATAGTAAAGGCAAACCTACAAAAGCTTCTGGGATAAAATAATTATTTTTCTCAATGTACTGTATATTAATTTTTAAGACTGCCATTAAATGGGATTCAGAAATGTTTTAGTGTATTGACAAGTGAGAGCATGAAATTCAGCTTGATATACTGTACATAACACAGCATGTTTTACTCTAGTCTGTGTCCCGAACTCTTATGCAACATCTGAACTGTATTAAAGTTTGTAGTTATATATGAAGTCTGAATATCAGTGTGCAAATTCATCACAGCACACTAACAGATTTTCATGTGCAGAAAATTCTCTTTTCAATAACTTTCTCTTTACTGTTTTCAGCACGACAGAATATGATTATTCTGATTTTACCTTTGCTCCACTGTGTGAATACGAACTCCATGCAAGCCGGTTCCTCCCAGTGCTCTACTCTCTGTTCTTCGTGGTCGGCTTCCTGGGCAACATGCTGGTGCTGTGGGTGATGTTAAAAGGTGCTCAGGTGAAAAGCATGACTGATGTGTCTCTCCTGAACCTGGCCATCGCTGACCTTCTACTGATCTTCACTCTCCCCTTCCTGGCTCACTATGCCAGAGCTACCTGGGTATTTGGTAACACCATGTGCTCTCTGGTCCTCAGTGTGTACTACATTGGATTTTATGCTGGTATTTTCTTTATTGTACTGATGAGCATCGACCGATACTTGGCTATCGTCCATGCTGTGTTTGCCTTGAGAATCCGAACAAAGTTTTATGGGATTTTATCTAGCGTGGTAGTCTGGATGTTAGCTGTTGCAGCATCATTTCCTGAGCTACTGGATCTTGGCATCATAAAATTTGGGGGTGAAGTAGTTTGCACTGCGTATCCAAAAAATTTAAGTCACAATGATGTGAAAACTGCAGCTTTGATTAAAATGAATGTTTTGGGCATGCTGATTCCACTGGGTATTGCGGGATTTTGTTACTCGATGGTGCTCAGGAAGCTTCAGACATCTACAAAACGGGCTGTTCGTCTCGTTGTTGTGGTCACGGTGGTCTTCTTCTGCTGTTGGATACCGTACAACCTCGCAGCACTCCTCAAAGCACTGGAACTGAAGGGAATCCTGCCTCAAGAGTGTGAGCTCATCAAAAAGATCCAGCTGATGCTGCAAATCACTGAAGCCGTGGCGTACTCGCACAGCTGCCTCAATCCGTTCCTCTATGTGTTTGTGGGTGAGAAGTTCAAGAGGCATCTCGCCAGGCTCCTCCTCCAGACACCATGTGTCCATGTGCAGTGTGTGAAGCGCTACATGACCCAGGTTGCAGACTCAGTGGATACACAGACTGGAAATGTTGACGAGCTCTCAGTTGCCATCCAAATGGTGGAATAAATTACATCTATTTCATTCTTTTACATTAGATTATACTGCATCTATTGTTGAAAATATGAGAGCTTGTATATATGAGAGCGTGTTATATATCTTTATATAACTTTATATAACACGGCTAAAGGTAGCTTTAGCCTTTCTACCTTTAATATATATCTTTGACCAGTATGTACTGTATATAGTGTACTTATCCAGTTTACAGAGATTCAGTGATTAGAATGTAATGAAACCTGCCCTATACTTGCATTTAACTGCACATAGTGATGTGCAAAATGAGCATGAAGTGGGAAAAACCAAAGTAAACAGTGGGAGTTGTGTCGTATCATGTGACTGACTAAACTATTTTAACTAACTAACTATTTTATGAAATGGCATACCTGTGTATTAATCGAGACCGTTATTGATTATTAACATAACTCACTTGTTTCAAATAGATGTGTTATTGCTATTAATCAATTCAAAGTAAAGTGCATGGCAGTAAACTCACACATTCACACAAAACACATTTGTCAACTCCTATGGGGATTTTAAAAAATGTACAGCGCCATCTGTTGAATTTTAAGATGAACTAATGATTTTCTCAAGGTAGATTTTTCCATTTAAAGGTGTTTTCTTCTCCTCCCATGGACCGATTGTGATCAAACAAAGCCTATATGTAACCTCAAGCTCTGCCAGACAAGCAGACAAAAATTCCTCCACGACTCATCTTATGTCCCCCCCCAAATAATTTTTTCACAAAATATCTTCAATGTATAGACACGCCACCTTTACAGTTGTATTATATGTATTTATTATATGAGTGAAAGACATGGATATGGATAGCAGGAAAGGAATGGAAAAAGAAACTTTATGCGACATTACATGTTTTTACTATCAGGTTTACACCTGACACGTGACCCAAAACATTTACCAATAAAGTTTCCCCATGAAGACAAAAAAAAAAAAAAAAAAAAAGCTGTGAAGTTGGAAAGGAGAAGATATCAAAATGTGTAAATCAGTGTTTTCTCCTGGGTCAGTGCATCTTTAAAAAAAATTATATTGTGAAAAAGTTAATTTTCTTTAAAAAATTTATTTAAAACATTAAATAAAGTGACCCAAAAATATTTAATTTCAAGTTCGATTAAATTACTATTCATACTGTGCATCACATAATGCAGTTCAGTACATTCAGGTCAGGGGAGGACTTGACTGTTGTCCAGAAGATGATCATCGACAGGAGGATAAGCCATAGAAGGTGCTGTACTGAAGCACATCCATGTTGACTGGTAGGAAAAGGTGCACGAACAGAGATGACTGCAGACTGTCTGTAGCATGTCTTTAGGAAATGAGCTGCAACCAGGGCTCGATTTGAGGACGTTGAAAAAAATGTCAAAAAACATCCACTCCACCGTCCCCCTTACCATCAAACTTCAGATGAATAATGTGTGTTATGTAATATTTGACTAAGAAATAAGAAATGACTGACAGCTTTAATAATGATTAAAGATGCTTTTTTTACCCAGTTTGTGTAAGTTCATTCTCAATGTAAAGGAGAGGTTTTGTTTTCTCTTTAGACTTTGTGGCTTCACCCCCACGGTTGGGTACAAGGGGGTCAAAATAGATTTTTAAATGCCATAATAGTAATTTGATGATTTGTGTGTGTGTGAGAAACAGTGTGTGTCTCAGAGAGAGAGAGAGAGAGAGAAGCTGGTGCATAGTCATTAGTTTAATTAAATGTATATTTTGCAAATAAAACTCTTCTTAAAAAATAGTTAGCATCTTGCACAATAATTTTGTATAGTTGGTTTTAGTCATTATAGTCGAATTTTTTGGTACAATTCAACCACTGGCTACAGCTGTTGTGTTCCCAGTATCACGTCACTCCTGCACTAGAGGAGTGGTTTGGGATGTCATGTCACTTGCTGCTGTTGGTCCATTTAGTCCATTAAGTCCAAAGTCAATACAGACATCTCCCAGGAGGTTTTAGAGCCCTTCTTGCTTCCATCTGCTGACAGGCTTTATGGTGATGCTGACTTCCTTTTCAGCAGGATTTAACTTTTTAGACGTGAAGCAGGGAATTAAATCGGGCGACCATGTGTCTGGCGTACTGAGAAACCTTTCTACCACGATGGTACCCAAGGTATCAAAGATTTAAATAGAAGTCATGGAAAAAAAATAACTAATCTTAAACACATTTAACTGGAAAGTTTCATGCCATCCTCATCATGCAATGGTTATAGACATAAGGTATAGACCAGGGGTGGGCAAACTTTTTGATTCGTTGGCCGCATTGAGTTCTAATATTTGACAAAGGGGCCGGAACAGGAGCGGATAGATGGCATGCTTTGGTAACATCACCTCATTGGGGGAAAAATACACATCTTGGGATATGGAGAAAACATGTGCTTTAATTTCCAATGAAAATGAAGAAAAGCATTACAGTAAAATCTCTGACTTCGAAATAAAACATTAACAAGTTTAATTTATTACATTTTTTCAAGTTTGGTGGGCCAAATCAAAACGTTTAACGGGCCGCATGTGGCCCCCGGACAGCAGTTTGCCCATGCCTGGTATAGACAGTAACCTGCAATTTCTACGTGTTACTGTACATTTACTTCTAGTAAAATGTGTTTAAACATTTGATTTGATCAGTGGACTAACAACTATCAACTAAAAGCACATTATATAACAGGAAACTGCATTTTCAGCCTTATAGCAGTTATTGATTGATGTTTGCATGTTATCTGGCACGTACACGAGGATGGGTTCCCTTTGAGTCTGGATGCTCTCAAGAGATTGCTTTACATTGTCAGCTCAGGTTTTTCCTTGCCACCCTTGCCCCAAGTTTGCTCATCAGGGACAAGCCGATCATTAGAATTGATACTTTTTTCCCCTTCAATTTTTCTAATTTATATCCTTAATAGTTTATTTCTGTAAAGCTGCTTTGCAACAGTGTTTATTGTTTAAAGTTTTATGTAAATAAAATTGAACAGATCACATTCCATTTGCCAATTTCAACTTTTATTCATTTCCTCCAGGAGTTTTAAAAGATCACATGAAGCCAGCATTTAGCAACATGAACATAAAGCCACAAGATTCAGAATACATCAACACGCCTCATATGTTCGGTACAGAATGCTTTAAATAGCCATTCGATCCACTCTAACCACTACTCTATGTAAAGAGAGTTATATGACACCATGCCATATTTACTAATTTAGTTCTATTTGTCACTTTATTTCTGCCCCATTATTTGGCCTTATTGCAAAACTGATCGTTAACAGGTTGTGCTCAAACAGCAGAACTGATGCTGCCTTGTATTAATACATTTGATATATTAATACACAATTTGCTTGCCATTTGAAGCAGTCCATCAAAACATGGTTGAAGATGGGTGTTTCAGATGCCTAGGCAGCAGAAAACGCTGTGTAGTGCATTTAAACATCCTGACGTTCGACACCTCACGACTTGTGATTTGACCAGACTTTTCTGGTTATCTGCGCATTTTATTGTTAATCATCTTCATTTAACAAGGGTGGGCCGTTCTCGCTAATATCTGCACAGGCTTGCTTGATTCGCTTTTGGACGTGGTCCTCGTTGATCTTTTCCAGTTCGTGAATCTGTAAGGACAGGAAGATGGGTGTATTTAAAGTCTGGCACAAGACAATATGGAAAAAGCTTTTTTAAACAAAAAAATTTGAATTCTACATAAAGCTTCTAGTTTCCCTTATTTACCACACACTGATTTGGGAAACATTGGGTTTCACCAAAAACACTGCACTCGAGAAGTGTTTTAAAAAGCACTAAAAGTTCATGTTTTAACAGTTCATTGTATAATTACCTGGGCTAAGAAATCTGCCTCATTGTCACTGCTGATTTTCAGTCCAGACACAGTGTTAAAGAGATCATACACGTTCATGGCTTCTGCTACTCCAGCCTTCTGGAAAAACTTGGAGAGGAAAAAAAAAATTTGAATATGAATAAAACAATGCATTTTAGTACTGTAAAAGTGCTCTAGCTCGATATACTAAGAATACTGTGAAAGTAGAATATTGTGTTGAACTGGGCCACTGGGACACTTACTGTGGAGACGTTCCTGCAGTCCCGAAACAGAAACTCCAGACCATGGGGGTGTGTGGGCTCAACGGACTGGCTCACGTCAATTAACCATACCTGTAGAACAATTACACTCATACCATCAGTTTACAATCATTTAAAAAGCATTTAAAATCTTATAGAAAATGAAAATGACTTCCTCACCTTTCCGTCATGCCAGAGCATATTATATTCACTCAGGTCAGCATGAACAAGGTTACACTGTTTAAACAGCTGCTGCATCATCTGTGGAGAGACACAAGTCAACTACAGAACCCTAGGAATAATTATATCTCCCCAAGTATGGTGTTATTAACTATTTTGAAATATTATGTGTACTTTGAATGTTTAGTAGAAGGTCATTTTGGTCCTCCATTGGACACATTAACATTAAGAATTCTGTCCAAAATGGCATAAAATTTATGAGCCTTAAGGAAAACTGAAATGTCCTACTTCTAAAAATTTAATCGCTAATGTGTATTTATGCTTTCTAATCAAGGTTCTGTGAAGGTTTGGACAATGTCCCATAAATGGTTCTGTGAAGGAGTTGTGGATAGAAAACTGTGACGCCGATGGACGCCAACACTGCTGACACGGGTGACAGATAGTGATCCCCATGCATCACGAGTGTTTCCCAGGCGGGGAACATCCAGCCACACAAGCTGACCTGGAGAGGTTCCACATTTGTTTGAGGAAGGCTCTCTGTTGGTGTCCCACAAGGCTCGGTGCTGGGATGTCTTCTGTTCTTCCTTTATACCCATTCCCTTAGTAAGCCATCTTAACATGGGATTTCATACCACTCATACCGACTTCTAGCAAATCCGAACCGCTGTGAATCCCAGTTGATTAAACGTGTCAGGACCTTGTGATTTCACTGAACAACTCAGATCTCAGCTTTGGTCAGTGCACAGAAACAACGTTGGGGTATCTGTGAACAATCAACTCTGCTTTTCCTTTCCCACTGCTAATCTACATTCTTGTGCCGGTTTCATCCATTTCTATCCACACAGGCCACTCAGGTGCTTGTTCAGTCAGTTGTTAGACAGGCAGGTATTTCCACAAGTGCCATTCGATCTCTGAAACTGATCCAGAGTGCAGCTGAATAACTTAAGTTCTCCAATATCACGCCATTGCCATGTTCCAGCACCGAGCTACCTTAAAGCATGTATTATACCCGTACTAAACCACACTCCCTCTGATCCTCTAGCACTGCTCGTCTGGCTCCACCATGTCTCTGTCTGTATTGCCTCCCCAATAGGAGTTTTAGACCCATGTGCGTTAGTGAACCATTATCAGGATTTATTTCTTGATACAACCTTCCAAACACATCTGTACGTTCCTCTGTTATATGACCTTTATCAGGCATCTGCCAAATGTAATTCTTACGGGTGAAACCCCTGGGAGCTCAGCAGCCTCTAAAATATTCAAAATCAGCCCAACTGGCATCAAAAACCGTCCCACAGTCAGAGTTCAATGTGAGCATTAACCAAAGCTCCTGACCTGTATCTGTAGGATTTTCTGCATCATGCTGCGGTCACATGATTGAACAGGTATACTAGTGTTCCCATTAAAGTGGACAGTGGGTGAAGTAAAGTGGAAACATGCACAAATTTTGTGTGTGTGATGTGTACACTTATATGTACCTGTAGAACTTGGTCATATGCTTTCTTCATGTCCTCAGAAGTCAGCATGGCGTCTTTTATCTTAGGAGCCGGCACATGGTTCTGACCAATAAAAGACATCACAAGAATATGTTTCTTCAGAATCACCACTTCTGGGCAGTGAATCCCAGCTTTCTTCATCCTGTGTTTATGTCCAAGAGAAAGACATATAGTCAGAGCCATAAAAAATAAAAACGTTGATACAGTACTGTTATTTTAGCTAACCGCATAATACAGTAGATTTGCAGGAACTGAAGACAGCTGCAGTAAAGAGCTGTCGGAGCATCACAAAGAAATAAATGACCAGTGGCTGAGTTTCTGTCATTGACTACAAAGAATAACCGGGCAGAGTTAGGAGTAAACAGTATTAATCGTGACAATTTAATTCATGATGATGCTAGATTGCACAATTCATTTTGTCCACTTAAAAAGATGAGACACAAAGTGCTGTAACTCCTACAATGTTCACAATATTTAAATGTATTTGTATAACGCTTTTAACAATCGTCATTGTCGCAAAGCAGCTTAACACAATCAAAAGAAATGATGGAAGTTTGTATGATATGTGAATGTGTATGAATCATGGATCAGATTGTCCCTGATCCAAGGAAAATCTCCCTGAGATGGCAATAGGAAGAAAAAGCTAAAAATCACATATAAACACTGCACATACAGTATAAACTGCCTGACCAGAAGGGTCAAATTGTTGGCCTACATCAAACAAAGAAAACACTGAATTAATTGCTGAAACAGTTAAAACCTGTTCAACACTAACATTTTGAAGGACAGCGGTGTGGTGTTAAATTAGTGTTAGAAAAGCAATCTGTTATCGGAGGAAGTTATTATAAAACAAAAGCTATAAGACTATTAAAAACAACAAAACAAAACCAAAGGTATTTGATTTAATAGTGTGAAAGTAAGAACATTTCCACACACCCTCACACACACAATTTGATGAGAGCGCACAGTATTGGGACCAACAGCTGTGTTTATCCAGCCCAAAGATTGGACTTTGCAATGGAAAAAGGTCATGTGGTCTGATGAGTCCATAGTTTGCCTATATGACTCACCCATCATGCACAGGGGCCAGTGTACGAGCCTCTGGAGGCAGTGTTGTGATCTGGGTGAATGTACTGAATCACCAGGTCATCACATCTATTCATTTTTCTTCCCTGATGCCACGGGCATATTCCATACTTTCAACTTTTTTGTAAAATAAAAACTATTTGTGTGTGCATGAGGAATAATTTTTCACCACATTCAGCAACGTAATCAAATCTAAAGAAAGTATGTTTTGGCCAGGCTAACTCCAATATTCTGTGGGAGCTAACTAAAATAAGAACTTTTTTCAATGTCCAAATATTTACCCACCTGACTGCCATGAAAAAATCTAATAGAATATTGAAGTGAGGAGCAAAAATAATCCTTAAAGTGATCAATAAAGAAGAAACTGCACAATTGTGTCTGAGGATGCTGGAGTCTTACCTGGCCAGGTTGTGCATCTCCTTTTCAGCCCACAAATGGATGATCTTACGAGGATTGAGCTTACTGTAACGCTCCTTAAAGCGGTAATCGTCCTTAATGTATTTGTCTCGGTTCCTGAATTCATTCAGCGTAGTCTTGAAGACCTTGAGGACGCACTCCTCTGGAATTTGCATCTCTTCAAAGCTGAGAGATAAAACTTTAGATTTAGAATGATACTTTATGAACCAACCAATTATTATGTCCTCCACACACACAGAGCCGGCTCACACTCACCTCCCTCCGTCAGCATGGAACACCACAGACTCCTTCCCTGTACTGATACATCCATTAATGTTCTCCAGGATTCCTGCGTTCACCATTTTGTACATGAGCAGTCTGGTCTTGGAGTCCACTGCCTGCTCCTGTAGATGGAAACAATTAAAATAGCAAAAGCTTAGAAAAAAACAAAATCACTAGGTTTTTACTGTTTATCCAGATACAATGCGATTGTTTTTTTTTTTTTGTTTGTTTTTTTATTTAAGACGAGAGTATGTTTATGGGAACGTAGTTTTGACTGTCTGATATTATTCGGCTTTGAATGTTCGTCAACTTCCTTTAAAACATTATTTTTATTGCGGTCACACCTGCTAGGCTAAATAAAGCACCATACTGGAGGCCACTCGAGTTCCCTAACCCATCCTGGCACAGCATGTATTTAAGGGCCTCAGGGGGATTCCCATGCTGGAAAAGGTTGACGGTAGGCCTTGTACTGTGGGTTCTACTGAATACAAAATGTTAACACTACAAACGTTCGAGGAATAGAAATGCCCCGATATAGAGATGTGATTGACAGATGTGCACATACTGACAAAGCAACTGAGAATCAGTTTACATACTGTAGGAAAAACTTTGATTTTCTACTTGAATTACAATCACTAGAATTCAACCACAAGAAAAAAGTATAGCGTTTTAAAAGATGGTTGTACTTAAAATTAAAGACTGAGAATATTTTTAATCTGGAACCCTCAAATACTCCACTGTCTAGATTAGTTAAAATGATTTACTATATAAATAATTTGTTCCTCCAACTATCATCAATAATCCTTTTATCCTGCTCAGGGATCCACATGAGACTTTTTCTTTAGTTTAGAGTCACAAGGTGAGGATGTGAAGAAAAAAAAAACCCTGGAAGGCAGACACATGAGGAGAACTTGGCAGAGGTCCCTCAGACATTAACACAAGCTTAGGGTTCTCCTTAGGGTTTGAAAGGAGAAACTGTAAGCTGGCAAAACCTTTCAACGTACCACCACCACCACCGTGCTGCTAGGATGATTTTAACCAGATTTAATATTATCCTGAAATAACGCCAAGCACCTCACCTACCTGTACATTTGTAAACTATCCTAGTAAGCAGCTTATAACTGGAGAATATAATTAAACGTAACAAGACTCTCATCATTGTTCCTCACACAGCTGAGCGCAGCTCTGTGATAAGTAGTAGTATTAAAAATAGATGCAGTCACTGGCTTCATCAAGGCAGAAATACAGAACGGCTGGGAATTAGGCAATGACTAAATGAGAAAAATATTGTAGGATAAATAAAAAAAAATTATAAAAAAAAAAAAAGCATGAACTGACTGAACTGAAAACTACCAAGGAGCTGGAAATCAGGGGAGAACAGCGGGCCTAGAATACAACTGTGTGGAACTCTATACTGTTAGCTAAACTCTAAACCAGTGAGAACTAGTCAAGTGGCTAAAAAAACATAGAATTAAAAGAGGGGGCACTAATTTTTACAAATGACCATAGATCTATTCCTACAATAGTTTAAAGTAAAAAAAAAAGTGAAAGTTATGCGGTAAGTACTGATAGCTTTTCCTCCTTGAATACGCTCTGAATTGCGGTGCAGGACTCACAGCGGTGGAGTGCTCCTTCTTCTCATGGAGCCGGGCACTGCGTCTCTGCTCGGCCTGACAATGTCTCTTCAGATGATTGTACACTTGATTCGACAACTTCAGGTCCATGCCTATCCCGTCACCCACATGCACCTCTGGAGCAAACTGTGCAACATGAGGACACAGAAGATATACTGTAGGAGACGAGGTCAAGCAGAATACAAACAAAACAATGGAAGAAAATATATTATCTAGTAAATTGTTACACTACAATAATACTCATTAGTATTCAGGGATGCGACTCATTAGTATTGGAAAGCTGACAAAGATCACTCAAAGGCATCACATCAGGCTGGAATCACGTTCACACACTTACATTAGAGTGCGTTTACACTTACATTATCCATGCGTGCAGTGTTTTTGCGTCCGCAGACCTCCTCATCATGTTTCGTGGTGATGTTCTTGCCTTTCCCTACAAAACCTTTCTTTGGTGTAGTGGTTGGCTTTTCTGTTTATCAAAAAAATAAATAAAATCACACGTCAGCAAAAGAACAATTACTTACTTGCCTCACACAGCTGGCATGTTAAGCAGATGGTAAAACTAATTTAACACACACACACACACACACACACACCTTTTACTCAGCTAGCCCTCACCTTGCAGTGACTCTGGCGCGCACACACACACACACATACATTACATATATATATATATATATATATATATATATATATATATATATATATATATACACACACACTATCACCTTCTCAGCTCATCCCTCAGTCACACCCTGCCTTTTCAAATTCTAAAATTAAACTGCACCCACTACAATGAGGTCGTAGCTGATAATGATTTAGTAATTTTTTTAATGCTAAAAGGCATCTCCTGTACATAACAGAGCACTAGTTTGGATTTATTCTTTATTGTGTATTCTGCATATATTTAGAATCACAGCTTCTTGGTTTCACGCCTCCACAGAAATTAACACGTACAAAACCTGCTCATTAATGTTAAAACCTAGGTTGACCTATATTTTTTATGACCTAAAAAGAATTTGACCTACTATTTTGACTGCAGTTTTAAGAATGAATTGTCAGATGGAGCATCACAAGATCTCAACAATTAAAAGAGACGAACGTCTAAATCTCTTTGCAAGCGTGCTTCCTTGCTAAATAGTGTGGACAGTCAGCCGAGCTCCAGGTCTATTCTGTGGGTTTTCTCTAGAAGTTCCAGTCAGGAGTATGAAATAAAGTATAAATTAAACATAAATTAAATACAAGTTACTGAATAAAACAATGATGTTCTGGATTTGTTGACTTGTGATCTTACACGAGTACATGGTGCACAGCTGCTCACATGGACTACGACTACTCAAATAATACTGAATAAGTCTGTGCATGACACTGGTGAACACAGATAAGGCTGAGTGTAACACTCACCAAGGCGATAAGGGTCGTGGCGCGTGTCCTGCCAGTCTACCTCGTCATCAGAGCTGTCGCTGTCCTCAAATGGGTGAACCATGCGGTAGTTTTCGAAGGAAATAGACACTAAACAGAACCAACAGTTCATGAATGCAAGTACTCAACTCTGTGTTAGAAATTAGGCTGTAATGACATTTTTTTTTTTCATTCATGCACATTCAATGAATTTATTAAAATCAGAGAAAAACTAAACTCGTAAAATACTTGCTCTTTAAGTCTTTTCATTCATAAACCGTACCACATGATCCACATACTGGACTTTGACTGATGTCTGCTGTAGAACTGTGGCTTATTCGTAGCACTAATGACTCACTGCTCACTGGATTTACGATGTACCTTTGCTCTCTCCGTTGAATTTCTTTTCTTCTCTGCGTAACTGTGTGTCAAATTCCCTGTCGAACTCCATCTGAAGCATCTGAGCCAACATGAGGTCGCTAGCTGTATCCGCGTCCTGCTGGAAACTGGCAACATCCAAGTCACTGCAAAGAGCAAAACTTAACCATCAACAAAGTGTCTTCATTTCATGAGCTCGTCTTCATTTTGAGACGAGTCTACAAAACACGCACGTCCATATAACCGTCAGAACTGCAAGATGGCTCTGTCGAAGAGAGTCAGTAGCTCAAACCGAATAAAATGATAGTCGGGTAAAACAAACCAACAGCTTGGCCTATGGACTCACTCAGGGCAGGTAGTGGAGGGGTTAAACTCCTCATGTAGCTGCTTGGCCAGCTGTTCACTCATCACATCTGTCAGAGAGGAAGTGGTTGCTGGGACGTTTACTTTACCCCATGGGTTCTAAATTAAAAAAAAAAAAAGAACAAAAGAAGAAGTTCAAGTACTACAGCAATGCATCAGAAAGATTATAAACGAAAACCTTTTGCAAAGAGTACCCCAAGTTTTGCCTTAAAGACAACTGGGACTATCCTCCAAAACTGTAAAATACTGAACACAAGTTTAATACAAACTTAAAGAGGAGGAATAATAATATATGACTAGAAAACCCTAAGAGATTCCACAATATAGGCAGAAACGGCTCTCCCAACAGTGTGCTCCTACTCTAAACTACCACCTGAGTTTTGTGGGAACAGCTCAGTGTTAATCCGGTGTAATGCCTGCTGAAATCTGATTATTCAGTGACGGTTGTGTTTTTGTATGACTAATTATATCAGTCCCAAAAATTTAATTACATATTAGTGAATAGATGCAGAATACAAATAGTGTGTTGCATTTGACAGAAATTATTGTACGAGAGTCTAGAGTTGCTTATGGAATGCGCCTGATTTAGTAACATGGAGGACACCGACATCTCCAGAGCTCTAGGATTTTATTAGATTTTTTTTATAAAGTAACTACATGTTATAATCTGTTCTTTTTTGTTTGTTTGTTTATTGTTTGGGTTAGTTTATAGAAGTTGTTGAGGACCATAGAAATGTCATTTTGGCCATGCTCAACTGTGTTCCACAAAAACACAACCATTCCCCACAGCCTCACGTCTCCTCAGCCTGGACTTACAGTATATCCATGGATTCATCCTGTTGGTGCCAAATTCTGACCCCAATATGTCTGTGCCTCAGCAGAGATGAAGATTTTTCTTCAGCTATCCCGTTTCTGTCCACTACAGCATCAGCTTTCAGTTCTTGGCTGACTGAAGCGGTAACAATGATGTGTTCGGCTGCCTTTAAGCACATTTGCCTCACGGTTTGACATTCCATGGCTTCTGAGATGCTTTTCTGCTTACCACAGTTGTACAGAGTGATTATGTAGTTATATCTGGTTAATCTGGTGTATTTTTACACCATCATTTTCTATTGCTGAGTTAGAGCAGAGGTCTGTTCAAAACCCAGCACCACCCAGTTGTCAGTGTTGGGCCCTTGAGCAAGGCCCTTAATCCTCAACTGCTTAGATGTATAATGAAATAAAAATGTAGTCATTCTGGAAAGGGCGTCTCCACAATGCTGTAAATGTAAATGTAATGTAAATGTAATGTAAATGGACTTCAACCCAATGTGGATATTGTTTATTGACCGCGCTCATCAACCAGGACGCGCGTGTCCGCAGAACTGCTCCTCAGTATTTATTTACCACAGTAGAGGATCTTTTTCTTTACTGCGGTCAATAAATTCTAGGGACAGTTGTGTGTGAAAATTCTTTTCAGTCCTATGATTAATGTGCTGAGTCAGAGTCGATGTAAATAAGCCCGTGCTGAGCCGCACCCTGACACACAGCAGCCGGCAACAGGCCTCTGAGAGGAATAAAGTCGGCGAAAAGTAATAGAACTATATATGATGAAAAAGTAGAAAAAGCAGAGACTATTATTATTATTATTATTATTAGACTGGAACACTAGACACAGGTGTGTACACTTAATGATCACGGTGGCTTTTGCCATACGCGTCCCCTTTAAATAGAATCATCCGGAAGTTAGCGATTACGTCATTTTATTGGTTCGTTCCAACGTCAAAACAAGATATCATACTTTTATTAATATCTCATCATCTCATGGGGGAACTCTAGGTATGACATAGAGATCGAAACCTTTAACAAACCAGAGCAGCATGACAGGTCTGAAAAGCGAACTTTATAACGTCATTAAACACGATAAAGTGTCTAGAGGGAAATTTTAACGCTACGTATAATATTTAAGTTTCAAAACTGTAATCTATACCCAGTTACAGCACAAAAACACCGCGTCACAACCCTACAGCACCATTAGTGAGTGAGTGAGTGAGTGAGTGAGTGAGTTACTGCCGCACGGAACAGGAACAGGCCTCAGCCGGACAGTCACACATCTCACTGCTGTTATATAAAGCGGATAATTCACTTTAAGCACTTATTCATTAACACACACACTCACACTCTCTCACACACACACACACACACACACACACACACACACACACTCACTCACTGAGGGACCTGTACAACAGACCCGTAACGCAGGAGACTCACCTTTATTCCCTCTTGGCCTGCGCTCACTTGATCCATATCGGCAACTCACGATTTATCTCAAGATCTAGAAAACTAAACCAATAAATTACTCAAATTCTCAGCTAAGACAGAGCTTATACTAGCGGTGGGTGTGTGTGTGTGTGTTAACTACGCTTACACGCCTTTTAGAACCTGACCTCAAACTCAGACACTTATTAAAAACCGTGCTGGGGTTCTTGTGTTAACGTCACTGCGATTAGTCGTCAGGAACACAAAAATAGACTCTTCAAAATAAAAGGCATTAATTTTTTTTTTATTATTAAAAAAAAGTTTTATGGCAGTTAACAGAGTATCCAATTTATTAATATCATAACAGAATATTTTCTTGGTATTTACATAAGTTTTATGATTTATTTATCTTTAAACAATAAGACAAAAATGATTGTTTTCGTACTGATCTCTGTATTTTGGCAGAATGTAGATTCCTCGAACCCGGAAACCGGACGTAATCTTTTATCCTAGCTTTACGTGTCCAGCTGAGTGTACGTACCGCGGTAAAGTTCAGTTTCTAATGGATGCGCAGTGTCCATCACTGTTTATCCATTTTTATGTATTTTATTTAGTTACTTGCAAAAAGTTGGCTTTCTAACTGATGAATTTAGCACGAGTTATTCCAGGGATTTTGTTCTGTATGTTTTTTGTCGGATCCTGTTTCGCAAATAAGGTGAAAAACTTCTATAACATTATAATTAATACAATAAACATAATTTGAGGCATTTATTCCAATTAAATGGCTTTCTGTTTATATTGATATTATATGTTATTGTTATTAATATAATATTTTATATGGGAATTTGCGTGGTAATATTCATATTCAATGTAAAATGCTAAAAAAAAAAAATTGCTTTCTTTCTTTTCCAGTATGTACTTTCTGTCCTGAAGTTTACCTACCCCACCCTGTTCCAGGGGTACGTCTGACCAGGCTGCATTAATAGCTGCTACATTCCCTTTAGTAGCAAATCTCAGTCATTTGTTTTTATTCTTTGCATATTCTTCACTTCATGATCATTAGAGATGGGAGTTCAGTTATGAATCAAAAATTTTTTGTGTGGTGATTCACGAATCAACCCACTGACTCCAGAATTGTGTTTTGTTTTTTGTTTTGTTTTTTGTAACTATTTTAGGTTTATAATAGAGATTAACCGACCGATCAGCAGTTACCACAATTGGCTGGTTTTCAGTGATCACCGGTTATGGATGATCAACCTCAGATATAAACGATTCTGTACAGAGAGCAGAAGCTCAGGAATACATTTTTATTGCATTACATTATCAAAACATCGCTCACGGCCCTTAGAAGATTGCCACATTAGGGCAATTCACATCCCTAA
Organism: Clarias macrocephalus; assembly: GCA_011419295.1. Lineage (NCBI taxonomy): Eukaryota > Metazoa > Chordata > Actinopteri > Siluriformes > Clariidae > Clarias > Clarias macrocephalus. The sequence continues at coordinate 15,052 of JAAGKR010004896.1, read as the reverse complement.
TGATCACCTTGTTTTAACTTCCCTTTTTATTTTTTTTCCATTATAAGTTGCTGTTCATAAAAATATCCTCTTTATATATATATATATATATATTTTATTAACAGATAACTGCTTTGTGCTTGTCTGTTTCTCTCTGACCACCAGGTGGCAGACCTGCGCTGGAGCTCTTCTGCTTTGGCTGACTGGAAAACTGGGTTGGGTGGAAATAAATGGGTTTGCCAGGTAACACAATTATGCTGCATTAATAAATAGTTATAAAGCTCTTCCGTTTTTGAAAAACGAGTCCAACAAAGAAGTGCCAAAACATGCGCTTCCTCGTATGTCCACTAGGAGCTGTATCCAAAAGTGAGTCAATCCTCGTAGACCCCCATGTTAAAATGCCTAAATTTACAATGGGAGTAAACATGTTTGCAGACTCGTTTTGGTCTCCACAGCTAGATTCTCCATTCATGACACAAGTGTTTACTAAGTTATCTTAGTAAATCTTGTCTTTAATGAGTTCTCCTCTTAATGCCAGCTAGATAAGGAAGGCTCCATGAGGTATTCTAGAAAAGACAGATTATGACACCATAATAATTTTGGCTGAAAGAATGCTCGCTCTAAAGTCGGCACGTAAAAAGAGACGTAGCGGCAAATAGAAGTAAAAATGTAATTATTTTAGCACTTATTTATTTTAAAGTTCATTTTGTTTGGCATGCTGTCTTTACTTTTCTGTTTCACATTTTTTTTATATTAACAGTAGGTGACAAAATAAAAAAATGTCTGTATAATTTAACCTTCAGGGGATAATCTGTATATTAAAACACAGTAAGTCCTTGGCAGATAATATGATCCAAATCTGATAAAAACAATGTTGAATGTCTTCTTATGTGTACACTTAGACTCACTCAGGAGCTTGAATAGGATGCGTGTTTTCTGACATTATAGGCTTTTAATTAATAACAAATTTTTTTGTGCTAATTCTAATATAAATGTTTTTTGGATAAATCAGTGTAATAATTGAGTATTAATAGTATCTGTTATTAAAATGATCAGATCTGCAGCAGTGTCCTGGCTCCCGGGATCCATCCTTTTTTTGGGGAACATATACGGCGGATCCCGGGCCTTGTCCGTTCTGGTACGTCTGTTATCTCTGTATAGATAACGATAACGCTAAATTACAGCTGCAATGTCTCTCATTTTTAACCGTTTGTTTGTTTGTTTGTTTGTTTGTTTGTTTGTTTTATGCTTAGCCTGTCCCATTCTTTTTTGTGTTGCAAAATGTGTCCGAGGTGGTCTCCTCTCTGCTCTTTAGAGTCACTCAAAAAGGGGTAAGCACAAAAACACTTCTTTAGTTTCTCCACTGTAGATACTGATACACACGTACTATTATACTGTATATGTACAAATTCATATTGTACTTCCATAATGTTGTATTATTGTTTAGGATGTATATTTTTCTTTCTCAAACTCATTAAAGAGGTTTAAAAAGTACAACTCTGTGTGTGTATGTATATTAACCCCAAATTTATATTTATAAATGCAAAAAAGCAACAATTTGTATATAATGTTAAATAATTAGAATGTCATGAAAAAGATCCGTCTCACCTGTAGAGCTTGTGCAGCTAAATCACATCGTCACATGATTTTACTCGCTGCGGTCGTCTTGCCGATTTTACTCACAGTCGCCAGCCAGCCAGCCTACACCTTGTGCCGAGCCCCGAGAATTCTGCTGTCTCTAACCTATAAATCGTCTAGACGGTCAATTTAAACATTATAAGTCAAAATTTTATCATTTTATCACATACATGTGTGATATGCCGGAGTTACCGCTCATCCTGGATCAAAGCTGTAAAACTACAATCTAATAGTCAATATACAGTCTCCAGTCTCAGTATGAGTAATGAATGACAGCCGTACTGTCTGTTAAATGTGTGTTTAGATTTCGGTTTAAGTATCTGAATACAAGACATTTAATTATGTCTAACTCCAAAAAATAACCTCTCTTGTGTATCTCTTACGTATATGATTTGTATTGCGTTTCTGTAGGTATCACGGTTTTATAAATATCCAAATTCAATAAAGATGAAAAACCTGAGGCAGGACTTGAACCCTCGACCCTGGTCCTTTCAGTACCAACACCCTCACAAATGCATAAGTAAAAGTACACTGGAAAGCAATAATGTACCTGAAATGTATATCTAACGTTACACACACACACACACACACACACACACACACACACACACACACACACACACACACACACACACATGTGCTATATAGTAAAAAAGGTTTCAGAATCTTTTTTGATGATGAGGCTTTATTGCATAAAAACAAAACAACAGAATATGAATTGATCTTATTGTAACACTTGCTGATGTGAAACTGTGAGTTTCCTAAATATCCAAGAAGATATTTTACATAATAATGACCCGTGAACTAATGCAGAGGTTTTGTTTTCTGGTTTTACTCTATGAAGAAGTCATCATGGATGAAGATATTCAGGTAAAGGTTTATTTTATTCTCATTATCCAGGAATATACAGTCCTGCTAATAATTATTGGCATCCCTGTTTAAGATGTGTTTTTAGGCTTCTAATAAAAACAAATTTAATGCAGAAACATAATCGCAACCTGAAATGTGATTTTAGGTGATTTTATAAAAAAAATTAATAATGTATTTTTTTATTATTATTATTATTCACTTGAGTTAAAAACCTTTAACTCAAGTGAATAATAATAATTAAAAAATACATTATTAATTATTTTTTATAAAATCACCTGTTCCACAATTATTGGCACTCCTAACAATTCCAATAAAATAAATGTAATTGGAGCATTTTTGTATTTTTTTCCTGTAGTTTATAGAGTTGGTCAGAGTATTTAGAAACTTTTAATTAATAATTCATGATTTCCTGTTACCCTGTGGTATAAATATGATGTGAGACAGAGGCCGGTTTCTCTTATTCACTGTTCAACATGATAAGGTAGATGTGTGTCAACATTCATAAGTCAGACAATGGATGCAAGAAAATAGCCACCCGCCTAAACTCACCCATATCTACTGTCAGAGGAATCATTAAGAAGATTAAAACAATGTGAACAGCAACACACAAGGCTGGACGAAGACCAAAGTTTATCTTGATACCAGACACAGTGAGGAGGATAGGAAGAGAAGTAAAAAAATCTCCAAAGCTCACTTATACACTCACCTAAAGGATTATTAGGAACACCTGTTCAATTTCTCATTAATGCAATTATCTAATCAACCAATCACATGGCAGTCGCTTCAATGCATTTAGGGGTGTGGTCCTGGTCAAGACAATCTCCTGAACTCCAAACTGAATGTCAGAATGGGAAAGAAAGGTGATTTAAACAATTTTGAGCGTGGCATTGTTGTTCGTGCCAGACGGGCCGGTCTGAGTATTTCACAATCTGCTCAGTTACTGGGATTTTCATGCACAACCATTTCTAGGGTTTACAAAGAAGGGTGTGAAAAGGGAAAAACATCTAGTATGCGGCAGTCCTGTGGGGCGGAAATGCCTTGTTGATGCTAGAGGTCAGAGGAGAATGGGCCGACTGATTCAAGCTGATCGAAGAGCAACTTTGACTGAAATAACCACTCGTTACAACCGAGGTATGCAGCAAAGCATCTGTGAAGCCACAACACGCACAACCTTGAGGCGGATGGGCTACAACAGCAGAAGACCCCACCGGGTACCACTCATCTCCACTACAAATAGGGAAAAGAGGCTACAGTTTGCACGAGCTCACCAAAATTGGACAGTTGAAGACTGAGAAAAATGTTGCCTGGTCTGATGAGTCTCGATTTCTGTTGACACATTCGAATGGTAGAGTCAGAATTTGGCGTAAGCACAATGAGAACATGGATCCATTATGCCTTGTTGCTGTGGTCAGAAGAGACTAAGATAGAGCTTTTTGGCAACAAACACTGTCTGGGTCCAGAGTAAAACAAAAGATGAGAATACGGGAAATCACCTCATGCCCGGTGTGCAGTATGGTGGAGGATCTGTGCTGATGTGGGCCTGGTTCTCCTCCAAAGGCCCTGAGAACCTTGTTAGCAGTCGTGGCCAAAAGTTTTGAGAATGACACAAATATTAGTTTTCACAAAGTTAACTCACTAAACTGCTTTTAGATCTTTTATTTCAGTTGTTTCTGTGATGTACTGAAATATAATTACAAGCACTTCATACGTTTCAAAGGCTTTTATCGACAATTACATGACATTTATGCAAAGAGTCAGTATTTATACAGTGTTGGCGCTTCTTTTTCAGGACCTCTGCAATTCGACTGGGCTGCTCTCAATCAACTTCTGGGCCAAATCCTGACTGATAGCAACCCATTCTTTCATAATCACTTCTTGGAGTTTGTCAGAATTAGTGGGTTTTTGTTTGTCCACCCGCCTCTTGAGGATTGACCACAAGTTCTCAATGGGATTAAGATTTGGGGAGTTTCCAGGCCATGGACCCAAAATTTCAACATTTTGGGCACCGAGCCACTTAGTTATCACTTTTGGCCCCATCGTGCTGGAAAATGCCTTGTTCTTCACCAAAATGTTGTTGGATTGTTGGAAGAAGTTGCTGTTGGAGGGTGTTTTGGTACCATTCTTTATTCATGGCTGTGTTTTTGGGCAGCATTGTGAGTGAGCCCCCTCCCTTGGATGAGAAGCAACCCCACACATGACTGGTCTCAGGATGCTTTACTGTTGGCATGACACAGGTCTGATGGTGGCGTCACCTTTTCTTCTCCGGACAAGCCTTTTTCCAGATGCCCCAAACAATTGGAAAGAGGCTTCATCCGAGAATATGACTTTGCCCCAGTCCTTAGCAGTCCATTCACCATACTCTTTGCAGAAGATCAATCTGTCCCTGATGTTTTTTTTTGGAGAGAAGTGGCTTCTTTGCTGCCCTTCTTGACACCAGGTCATCTTCCAAAAGTCTTCACCTCACTGTGTGTGCAGATGGTCTCACACCTGCCTGCTGCCATTCCTGAGCAGCTCTGCACTGGTGGCTCTCCGATCCCGCAGCTGAATCCTCTTTAGGAGACGATCCTGGCGCTTGCTGGACTTTCTTGGACGTCCTGAAGCCTTCTTAACAAGAATTGAACCTCTTTCCTTGAAGTTCTTGATGATCCTATAAATTGTTGATTTAGGTACAATCTTAGTAGCCACAGTATCCTTGCCTGTGAAGACATTTTTATGCAACGATGCTGCATGCGTTTCTTTGCAGGTCACCATGTTAACAATGAAAGAACAATGATTTCAAGCATCAGCCTCCTTTTAACATGTCAAGTCTGCCATTCTAACCCAATCAGCCTGACATAATGATCTCCAGCCTTGTGCTCGTCAACATTCTCACCTGAGTTAACAAGACGATTACTGAAATGATCTCAGCAGGTCCTTTAATGACAGCAATGAAATGCAGTGGAAAGTTTTTTTTCGGGATTAAGTTAATTTTCATGGCAAAGAAGGACTATGCAGTTCAGCTGATCACTCTTCATAACATTCTGGAGTAGATGCAAATTGCTATTAAAAAACCTAAGCAGCAACTTTTCCAATTTCCAATATTTATGTAATTCTCAAAACTTTTAGCCACGACTGCACATGGAATCAAGAACTGTCTGAAATACCAGGACATTTTAAATCAAAACCTGATGGCCTCTGTCAGAAAGCTGAAGATGGCTTGTCACTGGGTCTTCCAGCAGGATAATGACCCAAAACATGTGGTGAAATCTACACAAAAATGATTCTGCAGACACAAAATCAAGCTCCTCTCATGGCCATCTCAGTCCCCAGACCTCAACCCAACTGAAAACCTGTGAGGTGAGCTGAAGAGGAGAGTGCATAAGAGAGGACACAGGGCTCTGGATGATCTAGAAAGATCCCTCTATCTGTATTCTCCAATCTTGTGAAATGTTATAGGAGGAGATTAAGTGAGGTCTTGGGGTTATACAAAGTATTAACATAAATCACATAAGTATTAACAATAATTGTGGCACACATGATTTCATGTAAATTAAAATATATTTCTTAATGTGGCATTTTTCTCCACTGAATAATTGTTCTTTAATCAAAGGTTGGATTTTTCTCTTTTTTGCATTGTGGTTCTATATTGTTTAAATAAAAAATGAATTTATTAGAAGCCTAAGAACACATCTTAACCAGGGGTGCCAATAATACTGACCAGCACTAAAAACGTTTTGGGTAAGCATTTTTAGTAAGTGTTGATTGGGCACAGCAGAGGTGAAGGCATTTCCCGTATCCCATGTTGATTATCGCATGTTGGTCTCATTTCATTTTTAAGATCAAATATCATAACCCGAGTTTCAGTGCTTTTATTTGGAATTTACAAACAGACACATGTATATTTTATTACTACAGACAGCATGCTTTACAAATGCAGTTTAACTGTAGGCATTTCTCAGCAAAAAGATGCATCTTATTAGCAGTTCTCTCCGAGTAATGTAGATTTTTAATTACATCCAGTGAGAATCTGGTGGTGATCTCAGCTGTGACACTCACACTTCAAAACCTCCAGGTAAAGCAAATGATCTCTTTTTCATACAAAGCAACATGCATCAAAAACAAGCTGTTTAAAGGTCTTCACATGTTTTTGCATCCCGACCTCCAATCATATTATCGAACGTAACAGCTTTTTGTCACATTAAATGAAATAATTTCTTTAAACTGCCAGATTTTAGCTCTCATTGTTTAACCCTTAATCAGGCAAAGAGCCACTTTTGGTAACTTGCAAGTGCCAGTTTCAGTATCTCCAGACAAAAACACATATTTGTAGAATTTATTATATATATATATATATATATATATATATATATATATATATATATATATATATATATTTTTTTTTTTTTTTTTTTTTT